>JADHKT010000001.1:825894-1008604 GCA_019925285.1 Graphium sp. VPRI43844
CCCCCGGGGGCCGTTGTAATTGGTTACCCAAATTCAAAATAAGCAAAAAAAAAACCACCCCCCCCCCCCCCCCCCCCCCCCAAAAAAAAAAAAAGAAATGGAACGGAACGTAACGGAACGGGGAGGGCTGCTTTGGGGAGACCAACCACTCTACTCCGTCCGTATTCCGTACGTAACTGGCAAAAACCAAGACAAACTACCAAATAGAGGCTGTGGCAATCAAACTGTTGAAGGGATGAACCCAGGACGAAAGTGAAGCTATTGTCACCCGAGGGCCACGGAGACCCATGCGAGACTGGACGAATAGGGCAGGGTGTGCAATGCGCCAAAAGAGCAAAACGTTCTACGAACAGACAGTCTATTCTATTCCTTCAGTCCTTTGAAGCCCCACGTACCCAGAGCCCTCGGTCATCTCATGAGAAGAGGCAAGAAGAGAAAGGAAGAAAAAGAAAGGAAGAAAAAGAAAGGAAGAAAAAGAAAGGCTGGCTCCGACTCCGGCAACCTGTGTATCTGCCCCGAACATGCCGATTCTTCTGGCTCAGGTCAGGAAGGCGAGAAAAGAAAGGAGCTGAGACCGCTGAGACTGCTGAGACTGCTGAGACTAGGTTTCTCGGGACTTGTCAGCGCACTTCTCATGTCAGAATCGCGTTGTGAGAAGGATCCTACCCGCTCTCTCGGTATCACTTGATTCAGATGAGCATGGGGGAGTCCCACGCATGGGAGAGAGCGCTTGTCAAGAAGAAAGAGATGCCATCATCCTGGTCAAGCGCCTAATCTAGTATCTACATTATCTCTATGGAGTATCTCTTCATGCATGGGACTTCAACCCTCCGTAACGAAGCTCCTCCACCGATTTACATAGCAACACTAGTGGGCATCCGGTGTGGGCACAATGGCTGAAAGGCCAGCCAGCCAGCCGGCCAGCCAGCCCTCGACTACGGAGAACTCCGTACTTGTATTTGATAGTTACGGAGTAATATTACAGACGAGTGAACGAGACAGCGCAACAAGACGAATTGGTCTAGCGCTATGCCGGTTTAGATTACGGCCAAGGATTAGGGGTTGATGGTGGGATGGTCGGCCTCTCTTTGCGATCTTGGGGAGATCCTGGCACCTCCACGTGACGTGAGTGTTGTGCATTTTCTTCATGTTTGCTTCTTGTGCAAAATTTGTCTCCCTTTTAGCCTTGCTTTTCGTACCGAGTATTGTTATGTCTGACAAATTATTTCCCTTCCCTTTTTTTTTTGGTCTTGGGACGGAAGAAATATCGATTCGGCGTACTTGGAGCAACCTGGCGTCTTTGTTTTCGATACTCGTCATGACAACTATGACGCTTCTTTGCTTTGCAAGTTGGTAATAGCTTCAATTACAACAGGAAGCCCACAAGAGGGCAAAGTTGATGGGTGCGACATACGTGTACGTGTACGTGTACGACACCGAGTCTCAAGAACCCTCAGCCCTTGCTTTGGCCAGGCCAACCTCCCCCGGCAGAGCTGAACGGACACCACAGCCCACGACATCACAATTTTGCCATGTTTGTTTTGAATTGGCTTCGTTGTTTCTTTTTTCTTTTTTCCTTTTTTCTTTTCCTTCCTGAAGGAGCGCTGGCTTAAGGTCTAAGGCCGCTCCAAAAAAGCAATGAAATATGAGGAATCAAAATAAAAAAACCAAAAAAAAATCGACTTGCGAAAAAACAAACTACAAGTAGCAAGAGAGAAAACCATCTGACCAAGGAGAACGGACTACGTGTACGGAGTATATTGAGGCACTTTTGAGGGGGGAAATTTGGTCGATTCCTACAAGTATGATAGGTCTTCAACAAACTAAGCGAATGGACATTGAATTGTAGATTATCCTGTTCAGTACACAACCTACGTCCGGCTTCACAAGTTATCATTATCACTTTGCAGAGAGGAAAGGAAGGTACAAATAAGAACGAAAACGATATAATCTAATCAATATTGCGATACTTGTCCTGACCTAGGCTTCGTCATGCTCATCGTAGAGCAGACTCTATCCGTGAGAGAACGAAAACCCCATGCCATCGGTATTGATTACTTGACAAAAGATAACACAAGACTATTCTTTTTTTTGGTTTTTGTAATTTTTTATGCAGATCTGTCGTTGACATCATGTCAAGTTAGTAAATTCCCTTCTACTTCCGAGTTATGAGATGGATATGTGCGTGGTTTATAACTCGGGTCAAGTGGTAATAGGATGGTCAACTCACAGTCATGAAAAAAAAAAAAAGGAAATAAATCTGTAGGCCAGTCCTTCGGTGCATCTGGTACTGAAGCTCCAAACCAACTCAATGGTATTCCACAGAAGACGGCTGTCGCCTACCTCGGCCCAAAAACCACTCGACGACGCCTTTTTCCGATCCACAGCACGGAATCCAGCAACAACATGCCATGGCCAGGATGATTCCGGCGCCAACACCAGCCAGGAGTCCTTCTTTAATCATTTGGCCCTCTGAATTAGAGTCTAAGGCTCTTGTTGTTGTTGTTGTTGTTGTTGTTGTTGGTAAGGAGAGCTCCGCCGTTGTGATAGGTGCTGAGACTACCATGGCTGTGGTGATGGGTTGGGTCGTCACCATGATTGGGAACTCTCCTTGGGTTGAGGGTGCCATACTATAGGGGTTAGATGTTATATTCCTCCTAGGGAAGATATAAGAGAACTCTGGGTAGAATATAGACTTACCTAGTTGTAAGGGAAAAAGAAAATAAGATCGAGAAGAAGATCGATGGGATCCGGAACAGGGGCGGCAGGGGTAGGAGGGGTACTGTTGTTCTCGCCGGGCATACTGTAATATTGGTTGTGGAAAGAAAATGTGATGGATTGGTGTTCTGTTACAGAATTGTTGAAAGAAGTATTTGTTGTTCTTGCTGTGAGGAGAAAGAAAGAAAGCAAGAAAGAAAGAAGAGGAAGAGATTCTTTTTCTGGTTGGGGGGGGGGGGGAGAATACAATTTTTCAAAGAGTCAAGGCATTGAAAACCCCGACGACTAAGCGTCGACCCAAGTGACAATGTCATTATTTTTGCCGTTGTACTTTGTACGGAGGGCTCCTGCCCCGAAATGTAAAGGGAGCCAGCCGTATGGAAAAAAAACCCTAGCATGTATGTGCTGGTGCTGTCATGATCTGTGAATTTTCGAGTATCCCTCCATAATAATCTATGTACACAAATAGAACAAGACAAACTAAGATTTTGTTAACATTTATCAACATGTATCTTGATCCTGGCTATCTTCCGTCTTTTGTCACCTCAGGGCCGGACGACCGGCAGATGCGATCGGTGCCGGCCCCACTCACACGGAGGACGAGGCTGAGGCTGCCCAATCAACAAAGGGATGGCACGGGAATTCAGAGAAAACGGACAGAGTGATCAACAACATAAGTGGCTCTATTATTAGACAGGCCCGAATAAGACCATTAGGCAATTTGTTGAGACCAGTAACCTTAATGTGATTTCGAAATTCCGCTGCTTGTCATGCCACTTTCCATAGCTCAAGACACATAACGCAGCGAACAATTTATGCAGAATCTGGGCCTATTCATACATGATGACATAATGAATGGGTTGGTTTCCATAGACCACAAAGTAAAACTTGTCATCTATTCAAATTCACCGAGCTTCTTGGAATTACAATGGGAAGGCATCTTTTCACCGTCTTTGGCCACCTTGTACGGGTATGGCTTTACTGTTGATTGTCCCTTTGGACTTGGACTCACGTTACAAACCAATTACTAACAGTTTCGACCGATTGAAAGGGCAGGGAAAACAGACTTTATTTAGAAGTCGTCATTCGAGGCAGCCCCGTGGTCGGATGTGCCACTGTTGGCAGCTGGCTGACAGATTCCCAATGCAATTCTTGGCCTACGTCATAGGGCGAAGGAAAAAGTGAGAGATTCGGATCGTCAAAGAAACAGGGGTGCCCTTGTCTGGTAGTATCCCCTTATCATTTTACGGAGTAAGGTTAAGTTTTAGTACGGAGTAATTACAGAAGGATGTCAACTTGTAGTTTACAGATCAGATCTTTTCCCCTTGCCCACGCATTATTCAGTCTTTCCTTGGACTACAAGTATGGAGGGGGGCACATCATCCAGAAATATAAGTAGAGAGTTGGGCTGTCTTTACGGAGTACAAGTACTCCTACTTGTACTTGTACGTGTATGCGGTAAAATGGGGGTAATGGGGGTAATGGGGGTTTGATTCGACAGTTGGCGTGGCTCATGGTGGCGGTTGCACAATTAACAAGCCAAGCAAGCCAAGCAAGCCAAGCAAGCCTACACGTACAACCCCCTTTACGAGGAGGCAGACAAGATGACTCTGTACGGAGTACTGCAGACCACACTCTTTTATGCCTAGCCACTAATAAACTACTCCGTACTTGTAGCAGAAATCCTTTCCTCCCTCTTCTCTTTTTTTTTTGATTCTTCTACGGAGTATTAAACTACTTCTCAGGGGGTGGTTGGCCCCTCCAGAGAGGAAACTTGAAACTTTTTCGTTTCGTTTCATCCTCCAGGTGTGGGGTGGGGGTGGTATCCCAGCCAATCATGTTTCTCAATCACATTGGAAACAATCCTCGGCGCGTTTGGAAGAATTAAAGAATTGAACGGGGCTCGCATGTTATTCGACATGGGAGCACAGCACAGTGTCAACGAAAGAAGAGGGGCTCAATATGGAAAGACGGCTTCAAGCCAACTGCAAGTACTATTCACTTCACTCAGTGGTGAGCTTGCGAATGGAGTGATTCCTCTTCGCTACCAGGCGTGGCAGAGAGACGGAACAGTGAGTGTGGTCTCGCGACTAATTATTCCCTGAGACAACTGGTGGTTGGCAAATTACTTGTAGGATTTGCCTCTTCTTTCTCCTGCCCCTCCGCACCATACACGTATCCACCATATCACCAAAGTCCACCTGTAAGAAGGCTGTTTGCTTTGAATTCCAATCACTGCCGCCATCTGGCTCCGTTACAGAATGTCTCTCCTTCTCGACAGGTCGAATACCGACGTCATCTGCCTTGCCGATACATTCGACTGGGGAGTCCAAGTAATTCAGAGCGAGCGTTGGACTGAGAGGAAGTAATATGACGGAGAAAGACTCTCCTAGAGCAATTGCATTGCTGTTATTTTAACTCGTGTCCCAATCTAAAATCCCGTGTATAGACTATCCCAGCCTACCACCTTTTTTATTTGGAGGGAACACCGAAAGGTGAACTACTGTATGGACAGACCAGCCTGTCCATTTTTATCTTTTTTTTGCGGGAGGGGTTTCTTAGACACGGTCTCGCAGTGTACGGAGTACATACTTGTGCGTGTACTAAACTAGAATGTAGTACGGAGTACGGATGCGTAAATAAGTGGCACATGCCCAGAAATGCCATTGTTATTGTCCCTCTTGCTTCGATCTTGAATCCCTTTTGCTTTTTCTCTCTTTTCTTCTTCAAATTGTGGACGTCTCTTTTACCCAAGTTACTCTTTCTTCTTGAACCGAATTTCGAATTCGCCTCGAAAACCACAAGATTGAAGGTGGCTGAGCGGAACCGCCCCCAACTAAAATAGTAAGTCACAGTGAGCATTCAATTGTGGCTTGCCAGCTGCCCCCCCCCTGAAAACCACCCTCTGTGGCCAGCCAGACCGAGCTTCCATTGCATAAAAAAGAAAAAAAGTCATTAAATTCACATGGAGCGGGATGCAGGAAATACAAGTAGATTCCCCCCAACTAATAACTGCAACTGCAACCGCAGACTGCGTGCGACCGCAACATCCTGACCCGAGACGAGCCATCGCCCATCGCCCATCGCCCATCGCAATCCCGGCTTGACACCAACTCCCAACACTAACCGCTCCCCCCTGCGCCTCTTAGCTCGTCACGAAGCTGCAACCAACTAAACTACTTCGTATGGTGTAGTACGGAGTACGAATACACAGCTTCCCACAAGCAAAATCGTTGACGGCGAACTGTGCAGGCCCACCAAGTGCCATCCTTTGACGCCAGACTTCCTTTAGCGCCTCGAAATCCACCATCTATCCGTACATACTGTCAGTTCTCCAAAGTCCGAGGTCCGCACATCACGCCCATGGCATTTTGCCCATCCCAGTTGACGTTACTGACGCCTCAGATCAGATAGCCCCCAATTGATCACACCCTCAACCCAATTGTGGTTGATCATTGGTGTACAGAGCATTTCTTTCAAAAGACTTGGCATTCAAATATACGGACCCCTCCAGATCGACGAAAGGAACAGTTAAGATCAGCATCAACTCCAAGTAACCCAAGTCTATTTTAATCCCCCGTCAAGAGAGGGAAGAAAAAAAAAAGAAAGGACTACGGAGTACCAAATCCTTGATATTTCGATAGTCACTTGGCCTACGGTGTTGATGAGCGAATAGCCGCATTAAGTTTTTGTTGGTGAGCTGATCGTTCCGCCATTTGGAAGTTGCTGAGACGACTTGTGTTTCGGACCCCGGCCATACGACCCCTTATCGACCACACCACTCTAATACCAAAAGTCGAATTTCTTGACGGCGTGGTGCCCCAAATCGCCAAAGCCCACAAATCCCCCTGCAAGGGTTGGATAGACTGACCAAAGCTGACCACTTGTTACAGAGGACTGTGCTGGTGCGTCCCGCCTCCCCTGTTCGACTTTGACTAGGATCATACCTCCATACCTCCATATTACCACGCTTTTTTTTTTTTCTTTTCCCTTTGCCCCCAAAATCCTCGCTCCCCCGCGGTCATCGTGTTGATCGCGATATCAAAGTTGTGGCCCTGGTCCCGATCGTCTTTACACTGCCCCCGTTAACCTATTCCATTCTCTTCTTGCCCTATTTATCACCACCCTTTGCTCTCTTTTATTTTAATTCTTCTTTCACTTGTTTAACACTGCCCCAAGTGATCTCGTGCCAGACAACGCAGAATCCACCAGTTCGAGATCGCCAAAGTCAGGCGGAAAAAGAAGCACACTCCACCATGTCGATAAAACAGAACATGACGACTGCCTCGTTGGCTCTCCTGCTATTGTTTGGTGCTGGCGCCTTAGCAGCTGACGAGAAAGTCGCCCTCGGAAGCGTCAGGCCATTGTCATCCTCCAGCATCCCATCCGATTGTCTGCGCGTCTATAACACCGCCATTCCTGGGTGCTCAGCGTCTGACTTTGACAGCTCCAAGACGTGCTCTGGAGACTGCCTGCGTGGCCTTGAAATGGCCCAGAACAACCTACAGCGAGCATGTGCTAATGTCAACACGACGCCTAATACGCTTCTTGGCCAAGCACTGCTCGGAAATCTCGTCGAGGTTCTGTGCTCCAACAACTTCCAGAAGTCAACCACCTTGTCCTCGTCGGCAGCCCAAACCACAACCTCGCAGCGACTATCGCCTCCCTCGTCGAGCTCTACGGTAGACGGTGTCGATTCGAGTTCCACAGAGGACGAGCTTCAATTAACAACCATTAACACAAGAAACAATGCCAATAGTGCGTTACAAACCAGCTATTTCCCCCCTCCCCCCCTCTCACCAATTCGTTGGTCCCAACTCAGCGACGCTAACATGTTGCACAAACAGCTCCGTCTCCTACCGTCGGACTACCCTCCGCCGTAGGCAGCGGCAACTCCGCAGTTCCGACCGGAGAAAGCTCGAGTTCAGCTTCGACCTCTGGAGAGGGTAGTCGCCGTGGTGGAAGCCCCTTCGACATCCAGGCAGACCAGCCGTCGGGTGCCGAAGCGCAGAAACCTGCCGCTGTGTTCGGTCTCGTATCGATCCTTGGTTCGATTGCGTTCCTCCTAGTGCAATAAGTGCTTTTATCCATGCGAGAGGGATTCACAAAATCCCTCCAGCCCGCAGAACGACGGATAAATCTCAAGATATCGTAATGTCTAAATCGTCATGGCTGCCAGTATACGGTGGTACTTGCCAGCACATCCTTTTCATTTCTGTCTTCGCCACGGTCTTTTCACCTGGTCTGCTCATCAACTTAATCACACGCCCGATACCACCTGAAATGGCCGAACACACTCTTGGGCTGCGGCTACAAATCGCCGCTGGGGGGGGGGGGATAGGACGACTCGTCTTGGTCGATCTGTCGAGCAGAGAAACAATCGACGAAACTTTGGCGACACATAAACATTGGCTGTCGGCGCCCTACACATGACACTACATACAACTGGTGGCATCTTTTTGTTCTTCTTTCGCTATTTGGGGCGTTTTTTTCCTCTTGGGACTCTCTTCCCTCCCTTCGACCACTTGGATCCGACATTTGCTGGCATGAGGAAAGCAAGTATCTTTTTCCCTTCGTGGGCGGAGGGGAAGCCGGGGGGAGCGAGGAAATGATGCCAGTCTGGCATGGCTGGACCGTGTATGAACTAGACTGATAATCTCGTCGGACCCAGTGCCTTGTCCGCCTTTCTTTTTTGTCATGTTTCTTCTTTTCTTGGTCCGAAAACCTTCTGTATAGTACAGAGAACACTTGATACCAGCGAGAGCGAGGGTCTCCGTTTGCGAGTTGGAGAAAAGCATTTAGACGATTCACAGATGGTCAACAATGGGCCACACTTTGCAAATTCCATTTACTATTTTACCATGATATCTCACTGTTTATCGTTGTGATGTATTCGTCAATTAACAAGTGGTATTGCGCAAAAAAGATCTGGAATTGAGGGATGCAACATGACAGGAACAACGCTGGCAGGAATACGGAGTACGGAATAGTAATATCGTCACGCCATGACACTCGGGGTCCTCAACGTCGTAAAAGTAGGATTGAACAAGAGCCGGGAGCCAATGGGATCCCTTTTGCACCGAGCCGGGAAACTGATGGCCGTTTACAAGTACGGAAAGGTAAAAGGGAACAAGGTACTAGAGAGACCGTCCGAAATGAGGTCCGGTGTAATACTTCAGGGCTGATACGGTTTTGTTTTTCATTTCAAAGTTTTTAGCATGAATGTTATGATGCATGTTTGCCCCCTCGTCTTTGCGAAGCACCTTGTCCTGCAGATAGAACGAGGGTCAAGATGATTTACCCAGTACGGCGTATTAAATTCTCTCTTTCCTTTGCTTCTTCTTTTTGTCGCTGGCAAATTTCTCGCTTTATTTTATTTCTTTTCCCCTCAAGGCCGATAGATTATTGTTGGGCTTCTAGAGTTTTTTCTCTTGGCGATCATTTGGGCCAAGGGCCAAGGTCAACCAAGACTGTACCCGACTATTGGCAGGTGCAAAACCCATGGGGAAGAAAAAGCTTAATTGCCACTTTCTATAACAGGCAGATAACATAAACCATGAAAACCAGGGCGAAATTGGATGAAGGCGAGAAATTGCCTCTGCAGAGGATGACCTGCACCTCACCAAGCTAGTACAAGTATCCATGAAGCCGCTAAATTCTGCCCCTTGTTATGCTGGCATCGAATGCATTATGTTGTATTATGTTGGTCTAGAGAGTTGAGTAAATTTACTGACGGACGGGAGAGGGAAAATTGAAATCTTGTACATACTCCGTAGATTGCTTGCCAGGAACGAATCCCTCTGTAGTTGTGCTCGCCTCACTAGCTTCAGCTGGGTCTAGAACCGGGTGCCCGCCGCAGCCCACCCTACCCGGTTGGTTATCGTCACCATACGCAGTAGTAATACGGAGTAACCTGGTCAGCACCTGGCTCGAAGTGGCCCAGTCGTCTCCTTCCCGGCCCCGATTTCCTTGCAGAAACCCGTGCTGCAAATTTATCCGGGCCCTCGGAGAAAGACCGAAAGAGAAATCATTCCGGCGGTCCGGGCATTAGCTGATCCTTTCCTCCCGTTATGCTCCGCACTTGGAAAACGTGCCAGATTGGCTATCTGTTGATAATACCCATGATTAAGATAGGACACGTACGGAGGGAGTACTAGCGATAGAGCAGGAGTGACAGACCTTTCCCCTTCATTTTAGTTCCTTGGCGTAACCATCGTTTGCCCTATTGATTCGGGTTAACGAAATTAGGCTTGGCCAGCCATGGCGTTTCCGTGTGGTTAAGCCCCCATGTCTGTTTTTCTCTGGGAAAGAAAAGTACGTAGGAAGCGGTTTTTTTTTGCCGGGCCAAGAGAGAAGAAGATAGGCGTTTGAAAAAGGGTGAGACGGGGTGAAGGGTAAGTAGGACAGGACACCACGCGCCTAGCCCCTGTCTTTATCGGATACAGTTGCCAGTTGCGCTTTCCTTAAAAATGTGACGGGGTTTTTTTTTTCTCTTCACGTCACTCTCTTTCCCATTCCAATATCTCGGAATCGCCACTTCCTTTTTTACCACCGCCTTCGAATAATTGCCCTTATTTTTAGAGGTCTAAATACTATCTTTGTTTTGTCATCAGTCACGTTTTTTCCCCACAACGCCTCTTGTGACAAGCGAGGATATCTACAAGTACGCTTTTGTGGCTTCGACCTCTTATTTTTTTTCTCAGTCAATCTTTCGTCGACGACGATCAAGACTGGGTTCATCTCATATTTTAATTTGCTTCTCTCTTTTTTGATCAATTGTTCATTGTTTTTTTTTTCCTATATCCATTCTATTCGCCCTCGGTTCGGCACTTGACCGCTCAGCATTCTTCGCTCTGTCTCTCATCAATTCTACTCCGTACTCGCCCTCATATTGTTTATCCAGCATTGTTGGCTTAGTTTTGCACTGTCTGCAAGGCTGGTGCAGTTCCTCCTTTTCGTTGTTCGTCAAGCCGCCACCCACGAGTTTTTGGACAATAGACTTTTTCTATCCTTTGTCCTAGGTCGGGGTCGCATTTTCACCAACTTTGAGACGCGACTACACTGACTTTGTTGTTTGGTTTTCATTTGGAGTACGCCAATCTTTCTCACATATCAGTGGCACACTTTTGTCGTCTCGCCTCTGGAACATCCAGTCGTTCAAACTTCAATACGGCCTCATACAAAGATCGAGCTTTTTTTCTTTTTGAATTTCCTCGCACCCAGTTTCCAGTTTGCAGATCCCGTACGCCTCCCAACATATTTGCACCCTATCTGGGTCTTCGACTATCGATCGGCGAACACTTCTTTTACCATCTCCACTCGATCCCAGGATCCCCGGGAGTTGGGGACCACCTGAAGGAAGATGGCTTGGGATCACCTTTCCATCACGAAACCGCATCTGGTGTACATCATTCTGGGCGCATTCACCTCTCTCTTTATGCTGTGCTCTTCCATCATCAAAGAGCGCATGTACATTGGTGAGGCCACAGTTGCTACGCTCTGTGGCGTCGTGTTTGGGCCCTATGGTGCTAATTTGATCAACCCCATTTCCTGGGGCAATGTCGACATCGTCACGCTTGAATTTTCACGCATTGTCCTTGTGGTGCAGTGCTTCGCTGTCGGCGTAGAACTTCCAAAGTTCTACATGGAAAAGCACTGGAAGTCGGTTATATACCTGCTGGTGCCTGTCATGACCTTTGGGTGGCTCGTCACTAGTCTGTTCGTCTGGTGGATGATACCGAGGCTTAATTGGCTCGAGAGCTTGGTTGTCGCCGCCTGTATTACGGCCACCGACCCTGTCCTTGCTTCTTCGGTTGTCGGTAAAGGAAAGTTTGCCAAGAGAGTCCCCAAACATCTTCGAGACCTGCTGTCTGCCGAATCCGGATCCAACGACGGAATGGCCTTTCCCTTCGTCTACCTTGGAATCTATTTGATCCACGATCATCTCAGTGCCGGCAAAGTCACGTTCCATTGGATCGTTTACACCATTTTGTACGAGTGTATCTTTGGTGCCATCTTTGGTTTTCTTGTCGGTTACATCAGCCGCCACGCTATCAAGTTTGCTGAAAAGAAGGACTGGGTCGATCGGGAAAGCTTCCTCGTCTTCTACTTTGTCCTCAGTCTCTTCTGTGCAGGGTCCGGTAGCTTATTGGGAATGGATGATCTTTTGGTTGGCTTTGCTGCTGGCGTCGGCTTCTCCAACGATGGCTGGTTCAGCGAAAAGACGGAAGAGTCGCACGTCTCCAACGTTATCGACCTGCTTCTCAATTTGACCTACTTCGTCTATTTTGGCACTATCGTCCCTTGGGGCATGTACAACTCGGAAGTCATTGGACTCAGTGCCTGGCGCCTTGTTGTCATTGCCATTTTTGTCATTTTGTTCCGTCGCATTCCGATTATGATGGCGTTGAAGCCCATCATCCCCGACATCAAAACTTGGCGTGAGGCCCTCTTCGCTGGCCATTTCGGCCCCATTGGCGTCGGCGCCATTTTTGTGGCCATCCTCGCCCGAGCCGAACTTGAGACGGGTGACCCCGTGCCACTTGCCGAGCTGCCTCCCGAGGGTGTCCCCCATTACGATCTCATTCTGTTGGTCTGGCCCATCGTGACATTTATTGTTATCTCATCTATTATCGTCCACGGTTCGTCCATCGCCGTCTTCACACTCGGCAAACGTATCAACACGCTATCTTTGACCATGTCTTACACCACAGGTGTCGAGGATGGCCCAACCTGGATGAACAGACTCCCTCGAATCTCATCGACTTCACGTTCGCAAGCGAAAAGCATTTCTGATGATGATTTGCGAATGCCAGACTACCCGCCCGGGACATTAGGCCCCCTCGGCGCCGCCGGACAGTTCCTACGACGCCGGAAAGACGAAGAGGGTCACAGCCGATCTGGGAGCCGCAGCTCGTCGATGGCAGCTCAGCGGAGACGCCAGAAGTGGGACGATGGTATCGGACCTGGCGGGCCCGTCAGCCAAACTGCCATTTTCCCTTCGAGACGGCCAGACGGACCCGACGACCAGGGGGCATCCAGTTCTTCGAGCACACCCAATGAGAAAAATGCCACGCCGCAAGACAATGTCGACCCAACTCTAGCACGTATTGCGACCGCCCCTAGTAAGGATGTCATCGCAATCGATCCCAATGACAGGATTAATGTATTCGAAGAAGGTGGTGACATCATCATTGAGAACCAGGATGGGGATGTCTTGACTGTTGACCCCAGCCAGAGCCGCTCCAGGAGTCGTGAAACCTCCCCTGACGTACCAGTTCAGGCTGGTGATATTGAGGCCGGTCTCCCAGCCGTTAACGAGAAGGGCAAACAGGCTGAGTCTACTGATTGGTCGATCAATACTTTCAGGAAGAGAATGGTGGATATTTACCACAGCGAATTGAACAAACGAAGAGAGAAGTCCAAGGAAGATCGGAAGCACGAACCTGCCCGCGCTTACCAATTCGGCTCCACGGTAAGAATTAATACCCATGACATATCTCCGCTGAGCAGAACCGCTGCATTGATAAGAACTCTCCCTTGCTACCCGATTGCAATCGCTAATATTGTGGCATTAGATTATCGTTGAAGACGAGGACGGAGAGGTTCTGAAAACTTACGAATTGAAGCGACAAACCTCGGTTGAAGCGGGCGGTAATAGCCCTACGGAGGCCGGTCCCTCGACGGCTGCCGCCTCTTCTCGTGTACGCAGAAAGAGTATCCCGACTGTAGAAGACGGAGATGAAGACGGGGATGATCGACAGGTGCGATTTACGATCGGAGGTGTCGGCAAACGTCTTACAAAGGAGGACTTCATTCGTGAAATGCAAAACCTTGATGCCCACACGCGACGCGTGGTGGTAGATGGCTCCTCGGCGTCACCAGCAGTCAAATTCATGGCAGGGCAGGAGCGCGGCCGCCGAGGCTCTGTGACGGCTGTTCTAAAAGATATAGCTAGACGGGGGTCCGTCACCGCCACCGGAGCGTCGACTTCACAGCCAAAGCAGAGATCGGCCGTGCCTCCCGAACTCCCAAGAGTGCTGTCCATGTCGTCAGTTTCTTCCGACAATGGTCGCCCTAAGCAAATTTCTTCCACCGATCCAGCTATTCGACCACCTGCAACTAAACCCTCTACCAATCTCGAAACAGAGAGCGAAACTCCTGCCGAGAGGAGACGGCGAGAAGCAGCACTCGGCGTATCGTCACCTGGCGCGGATAGTGATGAAGAGGATACACCTCGGATACCCCCGGATAGGAGGGGCATTCGATTCGCTGATTCGCCAGAGCGAGGACGTCGGTGAGATTTGGGTGGTTTGAGTTGATAGACATGCTTAATAGGACACTCACACATGTAACTGCATTCACAATTCGGTGGTTCAATAGATTTTCTTATACTTTCTTCATAGACTTGCCATCTTTTCGAGACAGTGGGCAGATTTCAAGATGGATACCAAACATTTCGAACGATAATTTTGAAGACTCGAATATTAAATCAAAGCTAAATTAGACATGCTTGGGGTATAAATATGAGTGGGTGGGTATAATATATCTAGCTACATAGCAAAGACGAGCGTCGTAAGAAAGCAATCCGTCGTATCGTTTCCAAGTCTCAACCCGCGCCTCGCTGGAACAATGCAATCAGCAAGAAAAATTGACAAAAGAAAAATGTGCTGCATAAAAATAAAAGACCAAGAAACGACACGCACACACACATAGGACAGAAGTGCAAGCATTTTTTTGCTTGATCTAGCCATGCCTTCATGCTGGGTCATAGAGTCGTGTAAGATCGCAGGTCATACAAGGTGCATTACCATGCCGGCATTGGACGAGGAGAAGAAAGGCCATGCTGTGATAATGATAAAGAAGCGGGATGCGGCCTCACGGGCGTCGTGTGCTCGGTAGTGTTGTGGTGGCCATATCAGTCTGCGGCCGGGCAATCTCCAAACTTCGACTCGGACCACGGCCTTGGCCTCGGGGGTGCGCAATATTGACACGCCCGCTGCGTTCCGTAAGCCGCACCAGACCTTCATCGCTATCGGAGCCATCGCCCTGGTCGGCATGGAATCCGTAATGGGCCAAGCGAGCAAAGTAGTCCGCCATGCCATCAACACTGGGTGTACCGACTACGAGGTCATACCGAGGTGGGGGTAGGCTCGGGTCGTCCTGTGGGGACTGTTCGGCACTGTCTACGGGCGGAGGAGACCAATCCGCATCAAAGGCTGGAGGTGCAAAAGAAGGAGAGCGGATCAGGTGAATTGGTCGATCGCGCATGATACCGGGGGACGCGCCTTCGGGCTGTGTTTCGACGGTGGCATGCGTCGAGTGACCGACACGAGCAGCAGCATCTAAATGAGTTTGGGGTGAAGAAGTGGGGGGAGACTTAGCGGATGAGGCCACATAGAAGGGCACCGAGTCCGAGTCTGGGCACCCGCAAGTAGACTGCATCCCCTCCTCAGGGCCACTGGTTCCACTATAAGACGGCAGTGTAATGTTGGCCTGGGTAGCGCGGCAATCGAGGAGAGTGAAAGGAGAGTCGATACTGATCTCATAGTGCCTGCGCCGTTTGCCCGTGGGATCGTCAGGGTCCAATCGCGAGATGCGCAATACGACCTGGTTTTCACAAAAACAAATTAGTAAACTGCAAAGGAGAGAGTGTCGTAAGATGAGTGAGCTTGCCTTGAGCCAATGATTAACGTTGACATTCTTCCAGCTGCAGTCGGGATGAAGTCGAAGGAGCCTGTTTCTGGACATGGCAGCACACGTCGGGATCTGGGCTTCCACTTCCATTTCGGTAGAGTCCCAGAAGTTCTCAAGACCCAAGTCCAGATCGCCAAGGAGGTTTTCCGAAGGCCCGGGAAGGGGTTGCGGCTGCTCATGCCGGCGAGCGGCTTCGATGGAGCGGCGAACCTCGGCTTGGTGCCTGGCATTTTGACGGACCTCGGGCGAGAGTTCTCCACCCCTCGTCACATTTACTGTTGATGACTGCCACATGGGTTCCAAAGGTTGCCCGGCAATCTTTTCAACAAGCGTGACCTTTTTCCACGGTTCCTTGCGAGTTACTCTTCGGTCGTTTGTCCAGTACTCGATATTTTCTGTCAAGACTACCTTGAGTTTGTGAACCTGGACCTTGGCAAGCGGCGTGAGCTTGACAGCAATAGGAATCTTGGAGCCGATAGCAAACGACTTTCCCGACACCGCGATGTCGTAGAAGAGCTGGTCCTCCCACTGGCGGCTGATGGAAATGGGTTCCGTCATTTCAAGCGACATCGGATCAGGGACACGCACGACGGACACCTCGCGCGAGCCATGGAGATTTGGCTTGAAGGCACCGGCCCTGTCGACGGTGGCCTGTAGCTCCCATTTCACCGATCCGTAGGGCAGCCTGGTCGTTTCGAGTTGATGATGGTCAATTGGCAATTCGAAAGAATACTCGTACACGCCGGGGCGAAACACTTTGTATCCCTTGGCATGGACCGGATCAACAAGAGGCGACTCGCCTTTGCCGAAACTCCGCGACTGCACCGACTGGAGTGAGAGGAGGCGGAGGTCCTTTGACAAGTTGTGACGATGATCACTTCCTCGGCTGTGGACAGAGACATCGCCAGAGGAGAGAGAATCGGTTCGGTGGACGAGGGACATGTTAGACAGAGCCGAATAGAGCGAGCCGGTATCCTTGAGAGTGTAAGTACACTGGTTTCCGTACTCCGTCTGCCAAACATCATTTGTTGCATTGAAGAAGGTTAGAACCTGAGTGCGGAGGGTTTGTTCTTGGACTTGTTCGACAACGCTCGGAGGCATGCTTTCGGGCCACTCGGTTCGGGCGATACCCACAAGCTTCAGGGTGACGGCGCGGACCTTAACGTTCTTGGTCACCCTGAGTTGTAGCTTTCCGCGGAGGAGCGCAGTGCCACCGCCTCTATCCTCGTCGGGAGCGCGTTCGGAGTGGTCGAAGCCGTAAAGAAAAACGTTGGGTTCAGCCAAAATAATGGAACAAGCCACTCCGTTCCCGGAAGCGACAGGCTTGGAGACCTCAGCAACGTGGGCATGTGAAGGAGACTTTGAGGTGAGTGCGGAAAGGAGGTGGTTGAATTGTAGGGTATGATGGGGAGCCGGGGAGTGCATGACGGGCTCGTCTAAGCTTCCGGATCGTGACATTGTCGGCGCGGACATTGCATCGTCTATAGGTAAGGAAGAGGATTCGAGGGCACTAACGGAGGGGTAGAGGCCAACGGGATTTTCTCCGTCTATGCTCGTGGCTGAAGGGCGCCGGTCCGAAGAAGCGGGCAAGGCGTGTGTGATTGGCGGTTGGGGGCCCTGGGTTAGCGAGAAAGGCGCTAGAAACTTGGGAATGGCTGCACTGGGCTTCTTAGAGCAAGACGGCGACGGATAAACGAACTGCGCGACTGGCCGCCTCCTATTCTCGAGGCCAAGTTTTCGTGAAATGAAATCCCTGGAACGCGAGAATTTCAAATTGGCGGTACGATTATTGTCCGTCGGTGTGTAGCCTGGCGGAAAGTTGGTGGTGGTAACGACAATATACCGACGGCGTCGTGGGCGGATCAATGGAGCAGGGAAGCCGTCAGGACGCCTTTGGTAGTCTCGAGTACGCTGCATGCGATAGTATACTGTAGGGTCGGTGCTGGCAAGCCAGTCGTGGGGGCCCGTGGCGGGCTTTAGGTGTCGAGTATATAATTCTGTCATGTTTGCATGCTGTCAGATTTGAAAATTGGCATTGCATAGCCAAGTTGCGAGACAACTATTCTCTGCGCTTGGGGTTTTCAAGGTCGAGCGTCCCGGAGGGGAATAAATCAATATAACGGGCACGTAGACGTCTTGGGAAAGGACAGCACAATCGTGTGCTGGCGGTGGGGGAATGACCGAGGGGGAAGTGCGAGCGGGCGGTTGGGCAATCGGGCTCGTCGAGGTCACAAAGAAGTGTATGGCTCAGAACGGACCACGACTTCCAGCGAGGACCACAGGCTATGCACAACCAGCGAGGATGCGGGGGAGGGGGACAGAAAACGAATAGACACCGCCTCTTTGTGACGAATTATCGTCTCTCTCTCATTTTTTTTTCAAAGCGATGGTAGGAAGTAGCAGGAGTAAGAGGAAGAGGGGAGAACAAGACGTCTTAGGGCTTTAAGTGGTCTCGTAAATAAACAATTCGAAGGTTTGGTAAGATTACCATAGGGCATACGTCAGGCTCGGGACAAGTGAAAGATAGGAAGTGAATAATAGGTCGAACTACGGAGTAGAGTGTAGTGTGTGGACGAAGACGGATCGAGAGGACGGATCGAGCGTCAAAGGAAGCGTGTGGATTCCCGATGCGCGATGTGTGACGTCAAAGGCCACCGATCAAAGCCTTTTAAAGCCTCCGCGGGGGATGATGGGAAAAATGGGCCAAGGCACCAAGAATAGGGATAGGGCAAATGAAGCAGGGGAGGTAAGACCATAAGGCCACAGCAACGTGTTGGCCAAGCAATCTATCGACACGACACAACTCCCAGCACGCAGTCTGGTCTTTGCGAGTAAGGACAGGTGAGGTGGAACGGGAGAATGGACCAAGGTGATTTCCTCTTGGGGGGGGGGGGGGGGGTCTAATGGGAGTTTATACCCCGAAAACAGAAATCACCTTGGAGGGGGCGGGGTGTCCCACTTGCAGTTTCCATTCCCGTTCATAATGGAGAGATGGAGAGCAAAGAGGGCGAGGAGGGCGAGGGCAGTGCGCAATCAGTGCGTTTGCCGTTATGGGATGGGATTTGTGTCTTGTCCGGAAAGTGCTCTCCCCACACCGCCATCATGACTGATTCAATGGAGTGCGGTCCATTCTTGAGACGGTGTACTTGTAGTGGGGATCAAAGGTACATGTGTAGATGGGGGGATATGTGAAGAGGGGGAATATAAGAGGGGGGTACGTGGATGGTATTAGCGAGAGGGAAGGAACCCTTGGCTCTGAGCTGGCTTTCGATAGAGGGGAAAGAGCTATTGCCGCTGTTTTTCTCGACTTTCCAAGCGAGCTAGAAACCGGACCACATCCTCATTTCCATTGGCGAAGGGCACGGGGGGCGATAATAAAAGGGCGGGCGACGTAGACAATCATCCCGGGGTGCAGGAACAGTCCAAGCTTTGCACGGTTGTTGCCCAACAGAGGAAGCCAAGTGAAAACACAGCACAAAAGGACAATGCGCAGCAAAGTGATTTACAATCAACTTACTTGGATGCCACTGGCGCAGCCCGTCAGGTAGAAGGAAATGGGTTTAATGCAGGCTTAGGTAGGATAGGGCGGGACAGAAAACGGTTTTACTTACGCTTAAATTTTCTATTGACTCCGTCTCACGCTTCTGCAGGTGACTTGTCACCAGTGTGTCGGGCCCTGTGTGGCGTATTATGTACTCCGTACTTTGTCACAGACTGTGTTAGTGGAGGCCTGTGTCTGTCCAGTGTGTTGGTGGCTGGGTTGCCGGGGGAGATTGGCGGGAGCAAGCTGGAACTACCAGTTTTTTTCCCTTCAACAAGAGCAACCGTCAAGGCGCAAGCTGTACGGAGTACAGAGGATTCCCATGCTAAGGCGGATAGCTCGCCAGTAGCGGCTTTCTTCACCGCCCTTCAACTTTAATTGCTAGGGTAGCTGGCTGCCAAAAGAGAGAGGGCGGGGTCTAATTATTATCTGTCTAGTTCCATATTGGGATTGACAGTAACGGAGGGGGAGGGGGATCGTCCGGCGGTCCTCGTGGGCACTAGAGTGCTTGTGCACAGAAGCAAAAGCCGAAGCAACAAGAACAACTAGTTTAATAGTCGCAAAGCTCACAAGAGGAACGGGTGGAGAACAGGGAGATCTTGGGAGTGACACTTTGGCTGGCCTCTCGAGCCTGGGACGGTAGATTGCTTACAAGAGTGGTTGGATTATGGCTGGGAGCAAGGGCTCAAAGCTCAAAGTCGGGGCGTAGCTCCGTGCTGGGTTGAGGGTAGCCGAATGCTCTAATAGATTGAGCCAAAATCGGACGCAGTCAGTAACCGAAGCCGACTCAGTAGGAAAACTCCCCTACGGTGAGATGAAGTGAGGCAACAGGGCTCATGCTCGCCATGTTGTGAAGTTCTTCAAAAAGGAACATGCAGTTGGTGGCGGCTGTACTTCTCTGTCCGCTAGTGCCAAACAGAGCTGGGCAGGTAGGTGAGGTGTGGGTGGAGCGGGGAAATGGATTGATTACTCTCACATACTGTACCAATACCTCCAGAAAAAGCAACGGAGATGAGCTTGCAAATTTGTCAAAATTCGCACTGTCGTGTGGGTTTGAAAGCAGAAAGATGAGGAGGGAGCCGTAGACAAGGGAGGGATTGAATAACTTCCACTTTTTTCCTCTGGTAAGAATGTCAGTGACGACGCCTTGTTGGTCGATGGGCTGTGATAGGCTGTGATAGGCCGCGATGACAGACTTTCTGACTCGCCTGGTCTCAAAAGATGGTTCAAAGCCACAGCACGTTTCCTTTCGAGTCTTGAAACGAGGACCCGCCTTTTTGTCCGCTGAATGACGGGCGCTCCGTTGTGAGCTCACTTGCCTGGTATAGTAAACCTACAAGCAACGATAATTGAATTCCAGAGAGAGGGGGCGCATCAGAAATGGTCTGCAAGCGGAGAAGAAAGAAACTATTAATATGCGACAAAAACAGAATAGTCAAATGTCACCCGCCGAAAACGGAAATGGTGCGATTGGCTTTTTTTGGCGGCGTGTACCGAGTCTTGTTGCTCTCAAGCCCACAGCATGTGCGGTTCCTGATTTGGGGGGTGAATGCCAGGGACGAGGCAGGCAAACTTATCAATATATAGCCAACCACCTGGCCCATTGTCCCTGTTCCCGGCTCATACGGTATCTAGGATCAGGCATTTCACTTCATGACTAGATCGACTAGCGCCTCTCTCAAGAGGGGCAGCTTCCGAGGCTTAAAATGCGGACAACAGGACACAGATTGGGGAGGGGGGGGGGTAAAGTGAAGTCTGGCATTATCTTCCTTTTCCTTTTCTTTTTTTCTCTTTACCTCATTTTCTACTGTATTTTCTCTTCTCTTCTGATAGAGCACACGATTAGCCAAGATGGATCTTCCCGCCTCCATCGTACCATACAGTCACAGAGAAAAAAAAAACTAGATTTTTGGAACTCTATGACTTTTCGAAAGGTAATATGCGTCTAGGTAGTATTAGTTACAGCTTAATTCGGCTATTGTGGCTGGTCTACCCGTGGTTGTGGCGGCCGCACATGGAAGACCTCTTCAAGCTTCAAGCCACGTCACCCTCACATGTGATCCAGTATTACTCCGTACTCCGTATTTATGTGCCGATGGAAGAAGGAGCGAGTCCTGATTTGTTACACGAGAGAAGATGTGGGGGAAGTTCTCGTATGAGGATTAACGATTAACCGTAAAAGCATTGCACCCTGTTTATTTCGAGGTGCTGTCAAAATTACGGGGTATTGTGGCGTACAATCTACTATCTTCAGGGTTCATAGTGCTCCATTTTTTCCATTCTTCCATCGCTTCTTGGATACGGAGTACTTTGTCCTGGAGAGATCCTATGATGTCACCGACGTCATTAGCATTCACCATTCGTGTACGGAGTACACGTACTCAGTTGGCATGCGTACCTGCTTCAAGAACTAATCGAGAAGATTTGGGCAATACACCAGAAACGGAAACTACCCAGCCAATCAATCTTGAACACTATTTGCCCTGGACGTTCTTCATTTTTTTCTTTTTCCCTCTCTTCAATCCTCCAAATCGACATTGCGACTCGATCAACCACTACTCCGTAGTTAATGCCTCATGCACTAACTAGATGAAATCTTGTCTCCACAAAGCCTTCATCGCTTTACGGAGTATGCGATTCGCAATGCTCCCAAGTCCGTCACTGCGAGAATGTCACCAACCAACCCCGCCGAGACAAGGCGCTTGTTTCATAGCATCCCATACAAGCACTCCGTAGACTCCGTCGCCATTGATGTCCAATTCAATTTATCTACTCCGTAGACTACTAATAATTAGTTTAAGTTCCTTGGTCCGAGTCACGGTTATTGGCACACTCAGACTCTCCAAAACAAACGAATTCCTTTTTCGGGTATTTGGGACGGACAACTCCGCACGCACCCTTCTTCTTCTCCAGTTGTAAAGCAACCTTGACCCTGGTTTATTGCTTGCGCCTTTACTGAACCGTGACCCTGGCTTATTATCTGAACGCATCAGCCATGTTCATCCGTGCCCCCCCACACCTCTCTTGGAAGAGGTTGGCTCATTCCATGATTTTTTTGCTTGGGCCACGTTTTGCATCAATAGCCTGGCACACTGCTGAGCGGTAATTGGTCAAACCACCCACACAAACTCGACCAGCCAATACGGAGGAGTACTCTCGTCGTCTGTTGCTGATCCTAACCAATCTAGCTCGATGCAGCTGACCTTTTGACAAGGGTATGCATCTTGGACATTGTCTCGATCCCCAATTTCGAAGTAAACAATGGGAGCAAAACCACGCTATGCGACTTGAGACGGAGCCGACGATGAAGGTACTGCCCAGTTGGTTGCAATGTATTTTTTTTTCCAGTCGAATCTCAGTCTTTGAATACATCGAACTATTAAAACTGGTTTACTCGTCTTGGCCCATATTGTCCATTCGGATATATACCCGCAATGCGATATTAGCCCTCAACCTGTTCTCTATACGGAGTATGAGTATCATATGAGGTTTGAACGATATGCTAAAGGAAAGAAATAATACCCCATAGGTACCTCCGATAGCTTATTACGGAGTACAATTCCCAGAAAAGAAGACATCCAAATCAAGCATAATTGGACATGCGGAACATTCTTTCTAAGACATCGCATATGCCATTCCAATTACAACGTAAACGAAGGTATTGGCTAGTCTAGTTTAGACGCTTTTCGTGGAGAAAGAGGTTATCTGCGGGGATCTCCGGCGGCTACAATAGAGTAATAGAGTAGGAGGACTCCAAAGTACCGGGGTCGCCACAGTGAGCGACGGACTGTGGCTTGACACAGCGCCGCTAATGTGGCACCAATCAGAAGTCGTGAACGTGATGTGCGTAGCATACGGAGTAGTGTGAACAGTGCAGCTGAAAGAGTGAGCGTTGCTCAAAATGACGGGCTTTTCTTGTCCCTAGTCTGAGGTCCAGACTCTCTGTCCCGGTCTTCTGTGCTGCATTTGGCCAGGCTGCTGCATGTCTCTGTGGTTTCATATTCTCCATCGCAATTGAGGGTGGCCCGACCAATTAGGAAGTGAAAAAGGCAACATTGGCTGGCTTGAATTGCATACATCGCTTCTCCGTATATGGTACTACAATCCAGTATAACAAATGAAGGCACAATCGGGAAAGACAATTCAGCCGGTATGACATTGGACTATTCTCGCAGTCCATAGAGGGGCGAGGGAATTTCTTCTTGTCTACAGATAGCTGCTGTCTGATCGAGAATCTATCTATCCTGCTCTAACGTGATAGCACCAAAGGCCCGTTTCAAGGTCATGGAGCTCGAGTATGATGGGGTAAAAATTGGTCATGTGCAAAGTGATATCGTCCAATGTTAGCAGAATTGGCGGGGAAGCCTATAATTCCAGACCACCGCATTGCTTATGAACTGCGGCTCAGTTTTCATCCTGCTCGTGGACATCCCCAAGTCTCACCAACACCTTTCAGCAGATTTTGAAGGGTGAGTCAGGGTCACCCGGTCATTAAAAAAGGCCCAGCGCATGCATTTCATAGCGGCACCTGGGGTGAGATGAGTACAACACTATCACCTGTGAAGAATGTTAATACTGGCCAAACCAAAAAAACGCCTCAGCTGCACAGGAGGCACAAACAGACTCCTTACCTCGGACGAAAAGCATTTCAGATTTGCGGCTGATGGTCTTGAATGAATACCGTTAGCTAAATGGAGTTTTTAGGATTGCAAATCGAGGCGAGGCTGTATCTACCTTGAGTTCCTCTTCCGCATCATCTTCATCCGTAACGTAGATTGTCTCTTCAACATCGCCAAGAACGAGGTTGCAATGACTGTCATAACCCTAGAGAGAGGCAAAAAGCACGTATCAGAATTTTGCTGTACGACAAACAGAAACCTAGGAGGTCGGGGGTGCGTACATGGAGTTTGCCCTTGAGTTCTCGGTCACCACGTAGCTTTACGAAAACAACCTCATCTAGGAGCAGCCGCACGAGGTCGAGCGGCTCGGAAACGTGGGTTGTCTCCTCAACAGCGTCAGCCATGGTCGGAAAAAAAGGAAAAGGGTACGTTGGGAAAAGAAAGCAAGATATCGTAATGAGTGGCTCGGTGAGGTAGGTGCCTGTGGTATGGCTGGGGCGCTTCAAATTTGGTGCTATGACTGGACCACGCGCTTTGACATTTAACAGTAAGCGAAGGTTGTGCAGGGGCCTTTTGGTAGAACCATGTGCGAATTTTCATCTGCACTGTTAAATTGCGGAGAAATGCGTGTAATTTACTCCGTAGACAGTACGGGTTTATTAGTTGTGCACTTTGTAGCAGCGAATCGATTCACGTGACCTGCCTCTCGATGCTCCCCTCCCCTTTCATCTCCCTTGCCTTCATTCAGGCAGATTTACGAGCTACGTTGGACGAAAACAAGACGATAGCTATTCGCAAATGAGCAAAAATCTCGTCTCGTTCCCCAATCACCAATTGACGCCCCGACGAATCTAGGATTCGGGGGATAAATCCATCTTCCCAAACATGCCCTTGGTATCCTCCGCTTTCGAGGTCTTGGGGCCATCATGGCGTCTCCACCGCTCGCCCCGCAGCGCGCGACAGAGCTGTCGCCCGTTGACCGTTCCCAGACGATGGCTCCAGCAACGAACGACCGAGGAGAGCTTACCTTTGGAGATGCATGTATTTGGATATAACGTCAAGATACCCAAGCACTTTGATAGAGAGATCCTTAGCGCTAGATCCCAGCAAAAGAGCCACGAAACCAACATCTTCTTCGAGACATCCCCGCCCGCCCCGCCCAAATCGCCTCCATTGCGCGAAGACTATCAGACGCCGCCCCAAGGATCTATACTGGAAAAACTGTTATATTCTGTCCAATCTCAAAATGCGCACGAGGTGTACAAGTTGGTGGAGGAATTGGCCGACAAATTGGCCGATCAGGATGTCCAGCAGATGCTTCAGTCTCTCCCTCCTGCCACCTTCTCGGAAATTTTGTTGAGCCTAGATCCCATAAGGATACAACACCACATTGACTCGTCCAATGGCTATTTCTTATCGCCTGGATCGCTGTTCCTACCTTCCTCGTATGCCCTGATCGATGAGTACGGGCTTCGCAAGGTGTATCTTGCACTGTTCAGGAGATTGTTCCTCATATTCCGGGTCCGCGCTGCCTCTGGCCAGCCGGTTCTTATTTCCGACTTTGTTGTTCTTCTTCGATGCGCAGGGACGACGTCGCAACCTGCAAATGCAAAGCGGGTGTGGGCACTCATGGAGGAGCTCGGCATGGTGGAGTTGCGGCAAGGCGAGGTTGTGACCGAGTTCATCAAGGCCCGATTCCTCACAGAACCCATCTACTACCAGTTCGACGCCACGCGGGTCCGAGTGCGACCTGGCAACCTCCACAACCAGGGGCGTTTTATAGGATCGGACAAGCGATACAAACTCGATGTTATGAGGTCTTCGGCACGCACACTGCAGCTACACCAATTTGGGATGGACCCGTCGCATGAGCCGCAGACTAGGGACACTCACCATATATTCCGCCTGCGCGAGGATATTAGAAAAATCCTCCCCCTCTCACGTCTTCAGTATATGGGCGTCAGTGAGGATCTCGTATGCAGTGCCATGATTGCATCATGCCGTAGCGGATCGTCCCACTACATGAGACTCCTGCTACGTCGGTGCTTTGGCATATCGGCAAATATTGATAAGACGACGGGGCGCATATCTGTGTCGGGGGGCACCATTTTCAAAGCTGGCTCGGCTCGAAAGCCCACAGGCAGACTTCTGGAAGCGATCGTGGAAGGACTTGGCTGCAACGCTGAGCTGGCTCTCGCCGTACATCTCGTAGGCTATATCTCGGAGCTCTACTCTATACCTATCACCGACAAGATGTGGTCATCGCTGCTTCAGTGGGCGTACATCCATGCTTCGAAGCCCGCAGCTCGTGAGTGGAAGATCCTTGGCGACCCTTGGACCATTGTGTTTCCCCGCCAGGTATCTCTGATCTACGACACTATGAGATCAGAACGATACAACGCACAACCTACCTTCTACGACAAGGCACGCATTGCGACGCTGCAAATTACCCGCGCGCAGACCTCGGAAGCCCTCGTCACTCTCCGCGAAATGAAAGACTCATATGAGCAGGCCGTAGCAGACCACGAGAAGGCCGTTTACCAGCAGATTGCCTCGTACGTCCACGATGTGCCAACCCAGCACTCGGGAAAGGCCCTCGTAATGCGCGAGCAGTACTGGTACACGCTCCAACTCCTTTGCCGACGCTGGATTGACAAAGTCGGCAACCTCTCGCGTGCACGTCGCAACGGACGGGGTGACAGGCCCATGGCAGATGATGACCTCATGTTCTCCCAACTTCCCCGCTTCGTGCACGAATTCGACGCCTTTATGCCCCAGAGAATCCAGTATCTCACACAAGCAGGCACAGTCTCCATCGACATCGGCGCCCGGCAAGGTCTCGCCTGGCGCAACCGCCTTGTCCTCTCCCCCAACGTCCGCACCTGGACACCCCGTGCCGCCAAAGATGGCAAAACCGGAGATGACCGCATCGTCCCTCACGAACGACGTCTCATGATTCGACCTGTAAAGAAGAACCGCGAGCTGAGGCACGGCATCGACCGTATCCTCGACTCCATCCGCGATGCGAGAAACCGAGGCGAAGAGCCCGGTGCAAAAGAGATTATCGAGTTCCGGAAGGACATTCTACGGGAGTTACGGTTTCCGTGATGGAGAGTTTTGTTATGGTTTAGGGGGGGAACTGAGGCCCATCTTGCGAGATTTGATTTCGTGATTGTGGAGATATGGTGGGGAGGTTTCTCCTTGAAGGCTAACTACAAGTGGCCTCCAGATGTGGATTTTCCAGTTTTCTTCTGCAGTGCTGTTAGTGCAGCTAGCTCGTTAGCATTGAGTGAGCTTTACGGGCTGCCGTTCGTTATTTGAGTCCATGTGCTATGTACAAAGTACGCTAATATAAAGAGGAATTGCTTGTTGTAAACAAGTTCCAATTCGGCATGTCTACGGAGTAGAACCTCCAGTGCGTGAAAATAATATGTTTTTAAGATATTTGATTGATTGATTGGCGATGTAGGCTTCATACAAGTATGCTTCAATACAATGGCTTTTCCCCCTTTCTACATGCAGTCCATTGTAAAATCATCTCTCCAATGCAAAAGCTTAGTTTTTAATCTAGAAATCAATGGCGGGAAAAAAGGACAAAATGCTATGACATGGCCACTGGACTCGAAATATTTCCAGTTTGCGTGAGTATTCTTCTCCAAAATTATAAAAAAGGTAAAAACGAAAAAGAAATTTAATAAAAAAACGCCAGATCCAATATACGCCTACTTCTACACCCCCTTGGACTGCCCTCGTCACTGACGAATCTTTTCGAGACGGAGGTCGTTTAGGACCATGTATCGGCTGAAGATGATCCATCCCCATCGGAACCAGACCATTTGACTTTTATGCGCGGAGGTCATGGCAGACATGGCCGTGGGCCACCCGCCTGCGCCCACGAGCTGGTTCGCGAAGAGGAGGGAGGAAGGGTGTTGCAGGTCGCGGGGGGTCTTTGCGTGGACGATGCCGGCACCCCAGGAGGCGAGGGTGCCGAAGATGTCGAGGAAGCCCGTGTATTTGCGCAGGAAGCTGACCGAGGTCAGGGTGTACAGGTCCACGGGTGACCGCCAGCCCGAGTGGCCGCGGACGAGGTTTTTGAGGAAGGTGTGGGCGCCGTTGTAAAGAGAGATGTGGTTGGGGTGGGAGGAGACGCCTTGGCCATCAAAGGTGATGAGGACGTCGATGTTAACAACGGGCGGGCTGTCGTTTGAGCGGCGGTTGGATTGGTTGCGTGGAACAAAGGCCTCGGCGAGAAGAGCGGCAACTCGATCCGCATCCCATGTCACGTTCATTGAGTCGGGGAATTCTCTACATAGTGCGGTTAGCATGTGCGTCGGAGAGGGGATAAGTTGGATTCCTTCAAGTTGCCGCGAGCTGGAGAGTTGCTTGAACTTACGTGCTATCAATAACAAACACATCCTCCTCCTGGCGCAATCCGAGCGTCAGGGCACTCTTGTACAGTTCTTGGCGGCGAGTTGCGCCCAAGCCCGCAGCATCACCTAAAGAATGAAGGATCAATTGAAGTCCGTCTACAAGCTCCGGACACGGCGCAGAGCAAAGAATGTGGGCGCCGTTGTCCAAAGCTGTGGGCTAATTCAACATGAGGGTGGCCGCATACCTGTGCTGAGACATAGAATCTTGACGTGGTTTCCAGTCTCGGGGCGCGCGAGGCTCAATATGGTTGGCGCAAAGAACATAGCCTCGTCGTCCGGGTGGGCGATGAGCAAGCACACACGCTTGTTCTTGAGGAGCGGGAAGCGCATCTGAACGATTGACGCGATATATGTATATAAGGCGGGAACGACCACCAGAAAGGCGGTTATTAGGATGAGATTTTCCATCTTGGTTCGTTTGGAGGAGTATGCGAGAAACGTAGGCACAGGTTGACGTGGGGGTCTTGGGTCCGGAATCCCTCGCAAGGATGGGTGTCGCGAATTGAAGCGTTCAGGATGCAGTCGGCTGGATGATAATGGTCGTCTGTAGCTAGGCTCACAAGAAGCTGGCGACTTGCGGGCCAATGGAAGGACAGGCGTTCTCGGAGGTTGAACAACAGGCTCGCTTATGGGGCCCACCAACCATACGGCATAGAGGTTCTCCCCCAAAAATACCGTGTGATGCAGAGATGTCCCGTTAGGGTCGATGCAGTCGTGGACAGCTGGCCGAGGGAGACGAGAGGGAGACGCGAGCAGGTGCCGCCTTGTGGCAGGCCAGGCTGTTGTTTATTTTGGTAGGGTGGGAATGAAGGCCAGTCGACATAATATTAGATGCCACCTTGCGAAAAGGCAAAGATAATGGGGGGTTGGTGGAGGCCAGTGGAGGAGGGGCTCGGCCGCGTGATTAAGACCAGGGTCTGACAAGGGGGAAATTTGCTTCGTCGATTTTGACGAGGGCGAGGGATGGCTCTACTAATCGGGGACGGTTATCGGTCCGGGGTGGGACTGTTTTGAAAGGCTGGCCAATTGCGTTGCTGGCTGGCCGTTGCAGCTCCGGCCCAATGGCAATTATATGAGAAGCACGGGGGGATGTACATGTGAGATGGACACATACAAATGAACAAGACAAAAAAGAGGCTGTTCGTAATAATAGATCTCGATAGTAAACTAGACGGGTGCAGCTTGACGCAACTCACCTAAAGGGGTGAAAGAAAAAAGCATGTGGGCCCGTGGAGAATTCCCAACATGAGTACGGAGTACGGAGTACCCTAGTGTTAATATTGCCCCTTCCTGGGTCTTCTTTAGCAACGTCCAGGGCACATCCAGCGAACCAAGATTCTGTAAATTAGCATTGAAAGAGACAGTTAATAGCTATCAACCAGTAAGATCGCACACTAAGGGCGAAATGTCCGTGGTAACTAGGCCTTTAAAAAAGCACAAGTCATAAAATATGACGTTACTTGTTCAATTTACGGAGTAGTAGTACATAAACTAGTACGGAGTAGCATAAAAATACGACAGAGTGGAGCCGCCCCAAGAGACAGCTGTGACCAGACGACAACGACAACGTCTTACTCTCCAACACCTCAACACGAGCTTTCCAAGCCTCCAAGATACCCCAATCACCCACTCAAACCTCGCGAGCTCCAAACCACACACACAATGACCCGAAAATCCGAAAAAGTCCCCAAAATCAAACTCCGGCAACCAGACCGCTCCGGCCCATCTCCCGACCAACCCACACTCCTCCAGATTGCCGATCAGCGCCGCCTACTCGAACAAGCGAAGCAAAGAGAAACCCAGCTCCGCCAACGCCAAACGACTACTCGCAAAGGCACCGATTCAGAAGAAGAGACTGGAGATGAAGATGAGGGCGAGGAGCTCTTTTCGCCAAGGGGCGAGCGCATTGCCGATACCGTGCTCTGGTCCGTGAGCTTGACAATTTTGCACTTCACGCTTGACGTTCTGGTGCAGAACCAATATAGCCAAGCCATAAACCTGCAGAATATAACGTTGAGAAGTTTCCAGGCATTTCTGGGTTGGTCTTACCTTGCACACGTTGTTCTCTTGGTAGCACATAGAAAAGAGGGAACTGACAAACTAGTTGTGTGGACAGTTATATCCCTTTTATTCTACGTCCTCCATCGTCACCCCTCGTCGCCAGATTTCGTACCGTTTCTTCCCTCTCGGTACCAACATTATGCACGGCAGTTGATATTTCTCGTTACCAGTGTGGTAGCCGGGTGTTACCTCGTGCACATTTCGAATCGGTACGGCTATCTGGCCGTCATGAAGCAATCGCCGACCCTGGGCTGCTTGTGGATTTGGTCCGTCATCGAGCTTGAAATTGCACCTTCTCTTTTGAGTGTTGGTGCTGTGGGTGGGTTTATCTGGTGGGGAGGGTATAAGATCAAATAAGTCGAGGAGATGAGATCTTCTGAATGTTTTATTGCAAAGCGAAGCGATAGGTTCGGATAATGATTGGATTGGATACGATCTATTGAATTAGTACTACTGGCGGATCCCGTGTCTACAATCGAAAAGTCGGAGTAACGAACTCTCCATTTTATATAATGTTATATAAGTATGAAATCATAACCCTTGTGTTTTTGCCCAAGCCCCGAATGGAAATGTACAAAATATCGCAACAGGAACCGCACAATATCTTCAACTATACATTGAAGCACTACTGCGGCGGTAAACCCGCCAAAAGAAAACGGCAACAAGGAAACAAGAGCATGGTACTTAAGAGAGTAAAGGCGGCATTTTTCGCAGTCGAAAACGTCTAGGCCTCGGCTTGTTCTGATCGACTTAAGCGGAGAACCATCTCTTCGAGACGACGAATCTCGTCTCGTTGCTGCATGGCTTGGAGCTCTAGTCGGGCAATAGCATCGTTCGTGTTCGTATCCGTCCAGCGCATAGTGGATTCGAGATCATGTATTCGTCTGCGACAGTTAGTACTCGTATTGGATTGAACAACCGAGGGGGTGCAAACGCCACCTCGCAACGAGCAGGTAAGACCTCAGAGATTTAATGAATGGCAAATGCCGGGACACGTACGATGATATCATGCTCATCTGGGCAAACTGCACCCTGGCAGTCAAAGCATCCCTCATCCGGACTAATTCCAACGCCTTGGCTCGAACCGGTAGCCAAGCAACGGCCACGCTCGTCGTAAAAGACCAACTCTTCGGGACAAGCGACCAGGCTCGTTTCCCACGACTGTACCCTCTTTTGCCCGCTTCTCCGCCAACACCGGGCCGGTCATCGGCACTTGTGGCCCGCACCTCTGTCTCAGCGATGAGTTCGAGAAGGCGATTTTCCAACGTAACGAGGTCGTCCATTAAGAAAGCGCACATTTGATACTCGGGTCTGCTAGCCTGCGGGTTATGGCGAGGGAACTCGCCGCCCGGCCTCCGTTTCTCAGGCCCGTAGGTCTCGCTTCCTTGCGCATTTATGACATGCGCCAAGCCGGTAGTTGTGGCAGCTCCAATGGTGGAGTACGAAGATGAGGAGCGTCTCGGCGCCGGAAAATTCGGTGGTATTGGTGGCCCGAGCCCGGAGGGAGTTGTTGCACCGGCACGTACCAAGTCCTGTATCCAAGCAGACTCGGTCTTGTACCAGGCGAGGGCTGTCTTGACTCGGAAGAACTCGTTATCACTGTTGCGCAGGTACGCGAAGCGCGCGTATGCGGCTGCCGCTATGGCAACAAGGAAAGTAAAAATGCCAGCTATGTTGGCGGCGATTGAAAGGGGAGAGTCCTCGTCAGTGACGGAGCTGGACATGATCTGCTAGGGGAAAGCTTCCTGAGGAAATGTTGAATTTTTATTGGGTTGATGGTCAAAGCCGGTCTCTAAGGAGGCCTTCCGATTCCATTGTCAACTGGGCACTACACTCAATAAGAATTGGGAGTCTAGGGTTTGGAATGGCTAATTGAAAGAGTGCAATGGAGCAATTGACAGGGCAGTGCTGAGTATGTGAGCTGACTTTAGCTTTATAGGGGTGAGTCTCTGTAGTATTCCCTCAGCTCAATGTGAAATGAGTGGAGTACCTGACAGGGGCTGTGACAGCGGAATTTATTATGTGAGGATATTATGAGCAAATGAGCACATAGGACCGCCACTATGCCATAAGAAACCATCCTCGCTGAGCACAGCTGCTAACATCCTTATCTTGGCACGTGAGTTGAGGAGAGGCATAAATTTTTCTGCTCGGTGTTTGATATGTGTGATATTTTCGGGCCACCTCCCTGATAAGAAAACTGGTGCTGGTGCTGGGAACAAGAGAGAGGGTTGAAAAAAAAAAAAACTGGTATGATAAGGTAGACAGACTTCTGGAATCCATATATATCATACTAAAAGGGCAAGGAAGGTGCTGCAAGTATTGCCCTTGTTCCTTCCATAAAACCCAGAGGCCAACACCCAACAGGGTCTCACAGGAGCGGCGATGGTGTTGTTCTGCACAAGGAACTGGGTGACTTTTTTTGATTGAACCCTTCCTTCGTTCTTCGCTGTCACCTTTCAGCGAAAGAGACAAGTATTTGCACATAAATTTGCCTCTACAACAACCTTTGGTATCATACACTTTTCAATCCTCATCTACTAAACAAAAACACAAGTTTCTGCCAACTTCTTCTGGTAATCGGCCCAATCCTAGACCCTAGCTACAGCCTTCGAACACAACGGCAAGAACCTAGCATCGTGCAAAACTAAGCCTTCCAAAATGTCCAAGTGGCAGCCCTATACAATCCCCTACACCGCATCAGGAACGCCAACCCCGCAAACCTCACAAACCGAAGACGGACCGCCAGCACCTTCATCTCAACCCTCCTTATCCAGCCCTCATCAGAAATCGACCTCGGCGACAATAATCCCTTCCGTCCCAGGCCCTCAAACAGCATACCCCCCGGCCCCGCAAGACCGGGTAGACAGCCACGTCTTCCAGACGCAATTCCCCGTTGCCCCTCTTGACGAGTCGGAGACCCTCGCGGCGTCCGCTATCATAGGGAGTCCGGAGTTGTCAATAAAGTCTCCCGCGTACGATGTGGAACCTGGGGATGAATGGCGACATGAGACAGATGAGAAGAAGAGGGCCAAGGCGACTCATGAGAAGTTTGGTCATCCGGGGAGTTGGCCTGGCGGGACGAGGTCTGGGGATGGGGGCTGTGTAGAATCAAAGCATTGCCTTTTACGGGGAGGAAATACCTGTTGAATGGCCTGTATACTCTCGAGTGGAGTGAAGCCTTGTCCCCTTTCGATAAGCTCTCACACATAATCAGGCTCTTCTACGGGCAAGTGGTGATGGGTCTGATTGACGCAAGACTCCGAGATGGAACAAAGAAAGGAATGTATATATAAGTACTGAATAATCCAAGAAATAAACCAAAAACCAAAAAGGGTCCGAATACATGAATGATATCCCACTGCCGATGGATAATACGCTGGTATGACACTACCCAAACCACAATATGTCTAATTGGAATGCCGCTATTGTCGTCGTGCAATCAGGTCGTCGCCGAAACGGTTGCAGACGGCCCTACATCCGCACCCGTTGAGCTGATGGCGCCCTCTTGGTTCCCTAAAGGCTTAGAGGGATCATACCCGACTTGCTTCACGATTCCGAGGCCCTTGGTTTTCCCCTCACGGAACAAAAGTCGATCGCCGGGGGCCAGGAACTCGGGCCGTTGCACGAAGCGGAAGGCTACCGTCGCACAGTCGCCGGTGCGAATGTACGGGCGATCAATGTCAATGATAGCGCACGTTTGGGAGACGGGTCCAACGTGGAGCATTGCCTGGTACTTCGACTTGATAGTAGTCGGGTGCGAGAGAATGAGGACTGCAGGACGATGGACGCCGTTAGTTTAACAATGAGGAGATTGAAGAGGACAAAAGCAAGACACGGAATCGGAAAGAGCATAAATCGACAGAATAGAAGAGAAAAGGATAAGGAGAAGAGCTTTTCAAAAGCTTACCCTCGGCGACAAACTCGCGATAGACTTTGGGAGGTTCTTCACCCTCAATTTTAGATAGGACCACCATGCCCTTTCGGACATCTTTCCGCCGCACCTTCTTGAGCGCAAAAGATGCCGACTGTCCTGCCGATGCAGCCTGCACAGCGATGCGCTTTCGCTCGATCGATCGTATGCTCGTCGTCATGAATTGGCCTAGGCCATCTGGTCCCACGAGCACGCTGTCGCCGGCGTGTATGACTCCAGACCGCACGATACCCGAGACGACAGTACCGATGAAGGGAACGCTGAACGTGTCGTTGACGTGGAACTCGAAAGGGGCGTCTGCATTGTATCGTCCATGGTGCGGCAGCATGTTGAGGAAGAGCCGGACGAGATCGAGGTTTTCACCCGTGACGTTGGACACCTGAAAGACAGGGCAGATGCGCTGGCTTACGAACTGTGTGGCCGTGTTTACGCAGTCCTCGCGGTTGCTAATGAACATGGGGATCTTTCGGGCGCCAGGACTCCGCAGAATTTTGGTGATCTGTTTGATAGTCTCCTCGCGGATGTTGGGCGGGCAGATGTCAATCTTGGTCACGACCACCATCACGGGCACGTTAAGGGCCAGGGCAATACCCAAGTGCTCCTTGCTCATGCCGATTAGTCCGTTATTGGCCGCCACCATCAACAGACAGTAGTTGGGGCTGCCCGAAAGCATGCCAAAGACGGTAGTGCGCAGGTATCGCTCGTGACCGGCGAGGTCGCTAAAGGTGATGACCTTGGCACTCCGCTTGCCAATCTCCTCCCACGAAAGTTTGCGGCCGGGGGTGTCCGAGGTCACAACGTTACCGGTGGTATCAAAGCCCATAATCTCCATACCGACTGAACTGGTTCGCCCGGTTTCAATCTCGTGCTTGTGGCGGAAGAGATTGACACGTGCGCTTCCACGGCCATCATCGAGGTCACCCTTTACGAGAACGCCAAGCATCGAACTTTTTCCAGCATCGACTAGGTCATGCGAGCACGTGTTAGTCCCCTTCTTTTCCCGTATCTTGCCTCGCCACAGGGAGGGTTTGGTTTGGGGGGAGAAGGAGGAGGCTATGAGTGGCCAAACGTACCATTCCCAACGACGACAATGCGCGTTTCAATCACTTGCTCGTTGGAGGCCGGTATGCGACGCACCAAGACCTTTCCACTGCAATGCCGCGGCTTTTTACTGTTGGCCTTGCTTTGGGCCTGGGCGCTCTCGGCCTCCACATCGCCTCCGATGTTGTGCGTGAGCAACAACGTACATACAGCGCCTTCGGCACGCGAGGCATCTTCCAGTCGGGCGTAGGCGGCGTCCCACTCTGGGCGCAAGAGGCCCATTGACTCGCCATTTGTTTCAAAGCCGAGATCGAAGACGGTCTCACCGGTTCCATCCTCTATGCGCTCGGCGAGGATGGCGCGAAGCTGTACGAGGGAGGTATCCGCATCAGCATCCGCGCTCGGGAGGAGTAGGTCGCGCAGGCGCACAGGGGCAGTGTCCTGTAGGTCAAGGCTGTCAAAGAGCTCGTCAAGTTCGGCGTGGTGCTCGTCGGAGGGCTGGGCATTGGCGGTGGGGTCGTTCGCAGGTTTGTTCAGGAGAGATGATATCTTGGTTTTGGACGCCGGGTAGCGCATCGCCTGTTGGCGCTCGACATACTCGGCAAACTCGCTCAAGGCCTAGAGAGTGCCGGGGGGGACGCAGGCGGGATACATCAATCCCATACGCGCGAACTCCCCATTGATTTAGCATGGCAGGATGCTTTGAAATGCAGCCGATAAGGGCGCGAGTTGAGGTGTACTTGGCAGAGGGGTAGGGGTGGGGTAGTAACAAGGGAAAGGGTCGACCGTACAGCTTCGCCCCTACGCTTCTCATGAGGCATCTGTTTTATATTTTTGCTCGTCATCTTGCCAGCTGTAAATTAACTCTGTTATGTATTCGATATATCATGGCAAGCCCAGAAGTGGAGCTGAAGAGTGGCAGGTGTCGAAGGTGGCGATGGTTGGTCATGAGAGGGATGCTGTCGCTCGATTGAAACGGCACTAGAATAAGGAAGGTATCATGAAAGTCGTAGGAAGAGGTTCAAGTATACACCAATGCCGATTAAAAGAAGGGGAGCAGGTAGGAACAGAAATCAGCAAGCGGGAAAGCTCCCGATCTTATGATGGTTTAGGAGGAGTCATAGGTGAGTGGCCAGCAAGCCAAGGTGGGGGAATGGGGGAATGTACGGAGTACGGACAGTTTAGTCATTGCCGTGGGAGCTGCTTTGCCTGTCCTGGAGAGGTTTGGGGGGACAGATCCAATCTAACCAAAAGGGGCGACTTGAGGCTTGGGAGATATCTTCCAAGATACTGTCACTTGCCGACAGCTGCAGACAGCTGCCAATCTCTACTTGCAAGCTTTGGGAGGGAGTACGGAGTATTAGGTGAGTGCCCTTTGCAATTCAACAGACCCAAAGACCTTACTCGGTATTTTACACCATTTTCTTGGCAAACTCGAGAGATATGCTCGTCTAAATTCTCTCCCGTCTCTCTCTTCCTTCCTCGTTTTGCTGATCCCGATTCTCTGTTAGACTGGATTCGGCGACCCACGCTGTGATATGCTGTCTTCTGGCTGGCTCTCTACTTTTGTTTCGGGAGGGAGGCGTACGGTTTGATTCTTCACTACTCCGTAACAGGGACGGACCTGGCATTATGGTTGTATGGAAGGGGACCAAATGAGAGCTGGGGACACTACTCCGTAAAGGGGGCCATCGCTCCCGCCATCAATTTGAGTCGCTTCGCCATGGCTGGGCTCTGGTACCAGGTGGTCATGATGATGGAGAACGAACGGCCCATTGCCACGAAGAAGTCCTGAGGTTCCTGCGCTTGAAGGGCGGTCGTCATTTTGGTTTCGGCCTAGTTTCCACTTTTTTGATGGCGGCACGAGGATAGAAGGTCGGGAGGTTTCAAGTGCCTATCCGTGAAAGTGAACAGTATTCGTGGTTGTCCCTCAGTGTCACTTTTCTGAAGAAGCAAAAGGTTCCTGATCCTGACCTCTCTTCCTCTCATTCAAAGAAAGGGTTTACATGTCGGCGGGTTGAAGTAGGTAAAGTCGATGAGCTAAGTAGTACGCAGTCTGCAAACGTGCATCGAGACGTTGCAGTGCTCTTCATCTCACTAAGTGTGCAGATAGCCCATTACGGTTTCCTCCAAGAGAAATAATTCGGATCAGACCGTCTTTCATTCGGATAGACTGATAAGCCGACCCCATGTGTATGTAATTCGTGTGGTAAGTTGCGTATGTACAAGGTGAGTATCGAATCGTTGTATTCGTCTCTCTCTTTTCTCCCCAATGATCGTTCCATCGTAAATCCCTCTCCAAACATAAGACAAAAGAAAATCATTCGCTGCCCGCGAAATCTCGAGGGAGTTGTTTTAAAACCGTGGTACGCTGGTAGTGCAGTAGTTGGCCACTACATTGTTGCGGTCGACCCTTCGAGGACCGGTGGCCGTTTTCATCTTTCTTTCCTCGCTGGTAAATAAATACCTTCATAAACTTCGTGCAACCAAAGACAAGGCAATCTTTGCCCCTCCCTGTTTTGTTGAAAAAAAAAAGTGCGAAGCCCCCGCCAGAAAAAAAAAAGTATCATCATGTATATGAAAAAAAGTCCATAAACCCCAGTTATTTCCCAAGATAAATTTCTGGGCCCTTTTGCTTTCCCGTTCCCTCGTTTTCTCAGTCGTGACTCGGCGTTCGAGGCCTTGTGTATCCGTCGCAAAAGTCTACTCGGGTGCCAGAATCGATTTTTCGGCTCGGTTTTGCATGATAGTTGCCTGGCTTTCGATGCATTGCGCCATCAGATGAGTAACTGGAAATCTATGTTAGCCATCATGACATGAGTGAGAAGCGAGGGATTCGACGTACGGGGCCATGCAGCAGCCTTCTCCAGCATGTTCGCTGTAACGCTGAGAATCTTACAAGCGAAGCTGCCCTTAATCGTCTGATAGTTGAATAATTGCCCGCCATTGGTTTGATCGGCGCTGAGCTTCATCTCAGCCGATTGCAAGACCTCCGAAATCTTGCCCAGTAACTTGACATCTTCCTCCTCTAGAAGCATAATAGCGGGGACCTGAGTCAGGTCCACGTCATCCTGCCCGAGAATGCCGAGATATCGCCCAACACGATCCTGAAGCGTGGCTACCCACTCCGCCAGGACCTCGGCGCAGTCGAAAGCGCAGAGCGCCGATTGCAACGGAAGCTCGCGGCTCGTAAAGTCGGCAAACGTCACTCCGAGCTTATCCGACATAGATAATGAATCCGCAGCATAGAAGGCCGCCTTGCGCAGGTGTCGTTCGCGTCGCGTCGTGGATCGGTTCGAGCTCTGGGCTGCCGAAGTCTGGGATTGCGATTTTCCTGTGGTAAATAGTTCCGGCGAGGGGCAGAGGGCCGTGACCGGCGAGTCAATAATATTGCTGTTGTTGAGGTATGAGTCCATCAAGTCGAGCCCTTCCTGGCCACCTTGCACTTCAGAAATGGGGTCCGCCTGGTCGCCGCTCAGGGCCAACTCCTCGGCCATACCCTCCCAGTCACGGAGCCAGAATTTGTCCTTGGGCCGCGACAAGTTCACAAAGAGCTTCACATACGCCAGGTCCAAAAGGGGAATGGAGTCGGCGGAGAGCGGGCCCGTGCCGAATGGATTGGGCCGCTCTACACTGTGCTGCGGATTGCTCGCCCAAGCCTTCTGCCAGGCTTTCAAGGCCGGCTCGATATGGCGGTGCATTGTCTCCATCTCGTCAGCGGTCCAAACCTTGCCGTGGTGGCGCTGGCGTGTCTCCCAGATATAGTTGTGGAGTGCGTGGATCAGAATAAGGCAGCCGAATGTGCTGGGCTTCAACTCTTCCTCCGGCTGCTGGCGTTGTTGTTTCTCGCTAGCTTGAAGCAGCGTGCCGAGAGCTTTATGAAACGTCACGACATTGCGCGTGGCTGCGGCAACTCCTCCCTTGGCTTGGAAGGCTGCGCTGCTCTCTGCGGAGAAGAATTCTTCTTCACAGGGAAGGTCGATTTGGATATCCGAGTTGTTGATTGCGGGGTTGTGGTTAAAGGCGGAGACGAGTAAGCTGGATACGGCGAAGATGGCGTGAAGGGTCCGCCGCCTCTCTTCCTGCTTCTTCCAGCGTAGCCATTCGGCATGTTCATCGGCCTCTGATTTGTTATGCCAAGCTGCATCGCCGCCCATCTGCACATCGCAGCTTTCGGCAGCTTCCGCCTGGTCCGCCTGCTGCGGCTGGAAAAGGTTGGCGGCCCTCGCTAGGCTCACCAGTGCGCTGGTATGCGTCCAGGCAATGTCTCCTGCAGTCTTGTCACCGCAATTGTGACCGTAAATGACATTGAGAAGCATGGACTGTACAAGCCAGAGCGGGGTCTCATCTTCACCTTCCTTATTGGGTGCGCCTAAGTCGGTAGTTGGGGTGCGCTGCAGGTCAGCCTTGCGCACATTGGCCTTGCGGCGCTCGTCGAGGTACACGGTAAGCATCTTCTTGGCGAGCTCAAACAACTCTAGCGAAACGGCCGTTTCTTTCTCGTAGAGCGCGCCGATGGCGGCCATGGACAGGAGGAGACAGCCGACGCCACCGATCTTGGAGGCAGGGTTGCCCGTGACCGTCGGGGGGACTTCGAAGGATATCGTCGGAATGTGGAGGAACGGGAGATGCGGTTGGAGGTAGCGAATGTAGGCCCCGACAAACCTTTGAAGGTCTTGGGTGGACGGTAGGGATTTAAACGAATCGGAAGAGGCCGTGGGCGGGGTTATGAACTGGGGGGAGACGGGAGATGTCGAGGTGGTGAACGAGAAGCCGCGGCCGAGGGACGATCGCAGGGAGAGGGCGTTTACGATGGCGTTACGCGTAGCGTCGTTGATTGACGAGACTGGAAAGAGTCCTTGGGCACCGGCACCGGTCAGCGACGAAGGGGTTTCGGGGGTGGTGTTGAACGTTAGGGCTTGTGACATGGTATGTGAGTTTAGACCGTTTACGACAGTCGGACTTAGGGAGCTCATGGAGGGCGGTGGGGTGGAGAAATAGGCATCGTTTACTTTCTGAGCCGACGGCTGCGGAGAGATAGGAGCTCCGTTCATGAGATCAGGGAATACGGTACCACTCAAGTCGAGAGCAAAAGGGTTCGACATCTGATGGGGCGCCAACGCCGACTGTGGCCAGAGAGGAGCCGTGGTGACAGGGGCCGGGTGGTTGGAGCCATCCAGCATGACATCACTGAGCCCGCTCTGGCTCGTAGTGCTGATGGCCGAGGGGCTTGACCCATCCACGGCCGTCTCGTTGGCGGTGAAAGACATGTGCTGTTCAAAACCTGTGAGCCAGTCAAACGTGTCGTCGATCTGTTGCGTGGCGGTTATGTCGCCAAGGTGACGGGAGAAGGGCGAGGTCGAGTCCAGGGCCATGGACTGGGGCGAATCGTTGTAGTGTAGGGCGTTGGGGTTGATGGTCGTCCCCGTCCCGAAGAACAGCCCGAAATCGAAGTCTGGGTTGAAAGGCATCACTGGCGCGGTCCGCAAACCATTGGCAAAGTCCATGTTACCGATACTCGTCGTTTCCAGCTTCGGGAGACCATGAGCCATGCCCCGTTGCCCAAGCGCAACAGACATACCGCCGAATCCGTGATCCATATTATGAAGGGGGAGGCCGACAAGACTGGGGTGACGACTGTGAGTCATGGGCATACGAGAGACCGGTGCAGCGTTGGCAGTCGCCATGAGCTGTATGGGATTAGTACCATCAACGTGGCTGATGGTGTTGGCTCGTGGACGCATCGACGCACTCGCAGCAGCCGCGGCCGGGTTCACTCCCGCTACGCTGTTCTTCCGGGCACGACTCTGGACCTGTGCAACACTGCTAGTGCTCTCACGACGATTGCGTGGACGAGCCGAAGGAGTGGTAGTCTGGTGGAGCTTCTGCTGGTGGCGCAAAAGAAGATCTCGACGAGCAAAGCATCTTGTGCACTCTGGACACTCAAAAGGTTTCTCCTTTGTGTGAGATCTTTCGTGCCGCTTCAGATGCTCCAAACGAGCGAATGACCTTTGGCATGTACCACAGACGTGTGGTCGAGGTTTGTCCGTCTTTGGGGGGGGGAAGTTCGGAGGAGCCTTCGTATTGACAGTAATAGTGGAAGCTGTTCGGCCATCGGCTATCAGTCAGCCTGGTCTGTCTGGAAAAAAGCACAGCACCACAAGCCGAAGGTAATTGAGCTAAGCAACGATGTCGGGCAAGGTAAAAAAAATGTGGTCAAGGGCCAAACCCCAGCCATCTCCCTCCTTTCCTCTGGTTCACATTTCGAAACTCGAAAGAGGTAGGAAGGTGCGGCAACATTCGACTTTTCGGGGGGACATGAGAGCGTCGAGACGGGTAAAAGGGGCCCTAGGTAGAATGCAATGCAGAAAGAAATGTCAAGTGGGAGAGAGCATACCAGTGTCCTCGTTTGCGGGGCCAACCCCGCCAGCAGCAGTTGCGCCATTGACCAAGGCGGAGGGATTGGCAATAGACGAGGCCTTCTCCACGTTTATTCCGCTGTCGTTCATCGCCATGGTGATTGTGCGCAAAGCTATTGTTGGGCGCGGGAGTGTCGGGCGGGTAGTTCGGGTCGTGGGAAAGTGAGGATTGTCGTGGCGGGGGGAAATGGTCGAGATGGATTATCGGGGGGGGGGGAGACAGCGGTCGGAATGAGGCAAGTTAGGAAGCGAAAGGGAGAAGACGAATGAAGACGAGTCCTAAGGTCGAGAGAAGCATGCTATTCCGGTGAGGCAGCAGCTGATTGATGGCGACCGAGGGTTTTTTCCGTCGTGACAAGACTTCTATTCCCACCTGGCGAAGCGAAAGGAAAGGAAGGTGAGAAGGAGGGGGGGAAGAAGGGAAGAAAGGCAACTGGGCTCGGGGCGTTCACAGTACGGAGAGTAATAATAGTTTAGTATGTAAGGGTGCCAGGAGATCGAGCGCTTGCTAGGCCTGGTAGTTAAGATTACCACCATAGGGTCGCCCTGGTCAAGTCCAGGCAGTGCAGCACCTTACTCCGTCGAAGCAGCTTTGCTCCTGGTCGCTTGCAACGGCTGAGGTAGACGGTACTTGATGGTCTCCATGAGGAGGCCGAAGATTGGGTCGTACCCAGTACTCAAGGCCCAGATCAATTATAATTAGCACGAGTGCGTAATCCTGGCCCCGGGCTTGTACAGGTCAGGTACTTGGTCGTAGAGTCACCAATTGACCATGTAAGATTCACCACGCTGATAAACCGAAATGCCGGGGGGTAGAGGCCCCACGGCTCCCAATGGGAGCTCGTGCACAGGCGAAATAGGGTACTTTAGCGACTTGCGAGGTACTTTGGCACAACTCGATTACCCAGTGGGTTTCGTTTGGGCGTGTGCGGTAGGTGTGTGGATGCACGCCAGTGTATGAGAGTGTGGGTGGGTTAGTACTACTTGTTGGGTACTAGGCCACCAACAGGCAAATCAAGCAGGGGGTGGGTGGAAGCCCGCTATGAAGTACGGAACACACTAGGAGTGACAGTGAGCCACACAGTGCGGATTTCGGTAGGGACAAATTTCGGTGGGAGAAGTCAAAAGACGACGATGGGCGTGGGATTGTGTGAGTGAGAGAGCTAATTTTAAAGTCAACGCTTTACGAGTTCAGTACTAGATACGAAGGTATTTAATTCAAATGGAGACCAATTCCGTACAAAATCCGCACCCCGATAGCCATCCCATTCCTAATCACAGGAGAAAACAAACGATTGTAAATTGGCTAGAGTCTGAATACTCCAACGGAAGAAGTCCAAGATTTGGGCCCTTGCAGTGCCTAGAAGGAATTTAACGGCCGACGACAGGACGACCGGGGGGGTCTAGTACTACTCCATACATACTCCGTAATGGGTCGACAATCAGTCACCATGTAAAGTAGCCGCCGCCGAGGTACTGTCTAAACCACGAACCACGAAGGTTATGATATCTGACGAAGCACCATATTACGGAGTACGTTGGAAGACGGGGGATGCAAAATGTGGACGAAAAGAAAAGCGATATGACGGTGCCCTTCTATTAGTCCAGATTTGCTAATATTCCTTATTCATTGTGTCGTTTATTCCCAATACTTTATCAGGCGGCACACCGAAGCGGCTGTAGCAGGCTTGCTCAAAGAAGTAGCAGATGGCCTTAGGCTTGGATGGCTGTTTCTTCGGCTGGCCAGAAGGGCTGCAGCGGAATAAGCCCTCGGGTATATTCCACTCGTTTGAAACGGAGCATAAATGACAGGAGCACGCGGAATATACTTGCGCATTGCATTTGAGATCGATGTCCCCGTGCCTGGTAGAGGCATTGGGCAAAGCTTGGACGGGTATGTAACATATCGTCTGAAAAATAAGAGTCGACAGCCTCATGTTTGAGGAATAATAGAGCAAATAATGGCGGGTAGCTTGGTGCCGTGAAGAAGCAAATTGGGAGCAAGGCCCAACGATCCACTCATTTCTGCCAAACTTCACGCAACGTAAATTTTAATCCATAATGGACAATGTCTTGATTGCAGATTGCCAAGAGCCATGACCATAAGGCTGTAGATCCATTCAGAGCCTCCCAATGCCATATGAAATGGGGTCTAAAGCTGTATCAGGATGAAGAGACCGCGAACCCTGTGCCATGGTTTAACAACACGGGTTCGCCTGGATAACTTCCTGACTAAGGTAGATGGTGCTGGCGAAATCGAATCAAACTGAAGATCCCCCAACCCTGCAGGTTCCGTGCCCAACAAGGAGAGCATGATGACGATCCATTGTCTGTCCGACCAAGAATTCAGCGGCTTGCACTTTGATATCGCGCATCGGCAACAAAACAGTCCATCGCAACAGATTAATCCAGGTGGATCAAGGCGGTCAGGTGGTAGGCAGTGGGTGGCTCCTACTGCGCCGCAAGTGCTCTTTGCTGATTTCTCAGTGGCAGCCACATATTCATGCAAACAGAATCCAACCCAACCCGTATCCTGGGAGTCGTGAACCACCAGAAAGTGACATTTGGTCCTGGCAAGCAACAAGTTAAAACTGGCACACGCACAGCACATTTACAAACCAAGAGCCTATTCAAGCTCCAGACTGGTCAAGGATGTTGGCCACTTCTTCGCCACCATGAGATGCTTTATCACCCCGAAGAAGAAAAAAAAAGCCAATCGCTCCCTCAATACGACGCGTTGTCCATGTAGACAGTAGAAAATTATATTATGTTTGCTCCTTGAAACAAAGTAAATATTAATGCGGCAACACATTGGGAGTATTACAAGTAGTTGATTTCGTGCATGGTACTTGGACCATGGACCTATCGAACAGTTAGTGGAACAAGAAGGCACCGTTGCAGCGAGACACACCCTCAGGTCAACCAACCCAGGTTTGAGCATGAAGGAGTACATACCCCCAAAGGTGGGCGTAGGCTGGCTGGCTGGCTGGCCAAAGCACCAACTCCGATCACGCAAGGCCTGGACCCCGGTCCGACCTCGACTGGGCGGAAACAACTGATATGTAATCTGGAAACTCACAAGTGTCAGGTTCATTGATATCGAATACGTAGACTGATTCCTTTGATCTAAACTAGATTTTTTGTCCTCGTTTTCTTTTAACGCCACGCTTTGCTCGAGGACCAACAGTTGTGGGGGCCTTTTCCAAGTACATGCCAAAAAGCTGCTAAGCAGATGCAGTAACACTCCGCCGTATCTAGTTTATTTTGTCGAAGAGGTGATGCGACATTCCATGTGGCAAATCACATCCTGTATGGTTCAATAAACCCGAACTAGGCTGTTTTCATACCACACTGCAACTTTGGGCCAGTTTTGAGTTTGTAATCCGAAGCCAACCACTGCTTCAAGGACCCGAAAGAAGAGTGCCACTTGTCATGTGTCGTCCATCTTGTTGCTTCCAATGGCATGCAGCATTTCGGCATGGATTTTCGCTGCATTATTCAATTCCGTGAGTTTTCATTCATACATTTTCTATTGGATAACAGAGGCCAAGAAAGTTTGATCCCCAATCCAACTTTGCACTCGCATAAAAGTGCAGACGGGATACAGACAAGGAAGCTCCGACCAACCCAAGCTTCCTGCTCGTACTCCGTACAAAACATCACTCCTTCCGATGCAGAAGGATCCATTTAATACTGTATTGCTCTCCACTATTTTATTCCAGTTGGAGCACTGTAATATTATGGAGAAAGAACCTTGTACGGAGTACAGGTACATGGCATGGTGGCTAATGAGACGTCGTTTTTCGGTGCGCGGGCCACTTAAGACGTCACCAGCCATATCGTCTGTCCAATCACGTAGCTCGCTTCCACAAGCCTTGGCACTTGCTCTCGCATATGGCGCTTCCCTGTCTCCGCTTCACTTCCAAGTCACCAATACTCCGTTCCAACGGCTATGGAGCAAGCCGAGCCCTCAATTGTGTGGTCAGTAAACACGAGAGGGCCGGATTCTGCATCATATTTTGGAGCCTACTCCGTAGGAGCAAGGAGATAAGACCCCTGTCTTTGGCCATTCCCCACTAACCACTGACGCGAACTAGGTGGGTGGTACGGTGCAAGGTGAAGAGTCATATTACTTCAGCATGCGGCATCGGCATTAGGCCCATTGAGCGAGCTCCAAATTACGGAGTCCTGCATCCGATTCCTTATAAAGCTCTCCAAAACCGCTGTTGTTTTTATACAAAAACATGCGAGCACACTGCGAAGGTATTACGGGATCTGAGTAGATGGTATCGCTTCGTGTCTTAATGCCAATATGGGTGACATCTTGAAATGTGAATAAATCCAGAGTCGACTTTTGGGGGGTTGGGGTGAGACTTTGGTTAGGCTAGTTGAACGACCCCAGGCAGCCTCCAGAGAGCACTGGACTTCTACTATCAAATTCTCCGACATACGGAGCATTGAAGCCTTTATCGAGCCCCCCGTCGTTACGCCTGGTAGCATCCCTCCTCATTATGCCATAGCTGTTAGCCTCCATCTGGTACATGCAACTCAAGGCGAAGGTGTTGAAAGATTGAATGGTCTTGAGCAGCAGATGGTGTTGAGACAGCCTAGTCACGGCCCTCTTTGCTATTCACAGCTATTCTTCTAGGGTCCAATCTTTCCCCCTATTCTGAACATTGAAGGAAAACCACACGCCGAGTTTCGGGATGGAGGGGTAGCTCAGGTCAAGGTGGGGGTGGAGAATGCAATTACCGCAGCTGGTGGCAGTTGTGAATATCTGCCCAAGAGGGTGGGCGTCAACGCAGAAAATCTATTTTTGTATCAAACTAAGTTTTCCAATGTTTGGAAAGAAAAATCTTGGATGAAGGAGACGTCAATGCGAGGGGGCCAGGGCTCTTGAGACCTCGGGAAGGGTCGATCAGCGATCACGCATCTCGGGGGATTGAGGTACCCTTTTCTGGCAATCCTGGTACTGTCCCAAGCCTCCAATCAAGGGTAATGGTAATGGAACGAGGGCAGAAAACAAAGGGCCGGGGCGGGATGAGGCGCAATTGTAGCCTGCATACTCCGTACAAGTACAAAAGGGCAGGCCTTGGCTCCTTCCATTCAGACACTCGATACCATTACAATTTTCATTGTTTGCCTCGAGTGGGTCACAACCAGTAGGATATCAGGAACGAAAAGAGAGGCCTTTTGATCCTATGTTTTGGACGGAGTCGCCGGGGCGTTTTTCGTTCTTCTTTCTCCTTCGTCGGTCCCGTCCTCATGCAGAGTAGCATTAAGGTGGCGATCGTTGCTGCAGGCCAGCCTGCTCAAACCACCCAGTGAAATGGACCTAAATAAGAGGAAGCGAAAAAAAAAAAATCAATATGGGGAGGGTAGGTTTCACGCAGATCTACAGAGTGTGTGCCTCTTTGAGGCAATCCATCACATCGGATTAGAGGGGGCATTGAAAGTGAGGGATGGACGAGACACTTCAATGAACCGGATGGTGTCAACGCCACTTTTAAGGATGCGAGATGCCATGCCACCCGATGAATGAAACAAAAGATGATCATTTGCTCAAGGAGGACTCTGAGAACCAAGTGCTCGCCTGCGCCAAAGTAATACAAGTATCCTCAGAGAATATCCCATACGGAGTACACAAAAGCCTAAGCTTGGCGCTTAGTCGCAGCTATTACCCAACGAATCATACGGAGTACTACCTCGAAGGGCAGACGACGAGGGGAAAAGATGCAGGGCGGGATATGTACTAGCCAGGTCGCTGATTTTTCAAAACAGTTTAGATTAGGGGTGGTTCGACGTGTCATTCCAACCCTTCAGCTCTGGCTTGCCTTTGCATAGTGAGATGCACGTAAAAGCGGCTCGGTTGTCCGAGCGCAGTTGAGAGGGAAGGGGATTCGGCGGCTATTATGTTTGTAACTATTGAGCATTTCGACTTGCACCAATTCATCTTCTTCATTATTTACTTTTTTCTTTCTTTTCTGTCAATAAGAAAGCAAAATCAAACAGCGTACTCCGTACAGTGTAGCAACATATCGGCTAACCCGCTGGAATTATCAAGACGGAATGGTGGCAGTAAAGCAAAGATGCGGCCGGTTCCGTCCCTCCCTAATCTTAATATTCCACAGGACTACGGAGTAGAAAGTATGTACGGAGTACCTTTGTGTGGCTTTCCGAGTGGATCTGTTCTAGTAGGGTGATGCACAAGCTGCCCACAGGGCCAGCCTGTAGTTTAGCTGGCTCAAGAAGCCCTAGCTTACTGAGAAGAAACAAGCCACTGGCTCCGTAGAGCACAGCAGTGGTCGGCGGGGGTTCAACCATGCCTAATTGTTGAGTCTAGAGGTATCTTGAGATAAGGGCCAGACCCCCAGCAAGATTCAGCATCTTTTGAAATGCTCTATGGAGTACGGAGTAAGCAACCCTCGAGAGGTAATAATCGTCAAACACTCTTTACTGTGGCCAACGACTAATAAACTGCTACTCCGTATGGAGTAAATAAATGGGAAAAAGTAAAACTAGATTGCTTAGGGAATGGTTCAAGGTACCCTGCCCCTGTTTAGCGAGCAAAAACCACTGCACAACATTGCATGTTAATGTCCCATTAGAGCTAGAGAGGTTGAGAGGTAGTTAGTAATAAAGCGGAATGGAATTGCCCAAGGGAACAATTAGCGATGGTCAAGTGTGATACCGGCTTTGTGTACTCCATACGTATCATATCTTATCCCCTCTAGACTCCCGCCAATCACTGCTGGACTTAGGGCTATGGAGGGTTCTTCTCAGTAAAGTAAGGCTTCTTGGACCAAACGGCACGCCCTGCGGGCAGCTTGTACACCCCCTGGACCCTCCTGTTGTGCGCTGGCCAGTCTAGGGCATCCTCCGTATGTAGTAAACTACGGAGTACGGAGTAGTTTTTGTTGAATTCAGGCTAGTACTCGGTTGGAGCTTACCACTTGTACGTATTTTCTGTGCTCCATTTGCGGACAAACGCTTTGCTCTCTGGGTGGTAGCACAAATCCCCCATTTGGCCCCGACCTGCTCTCATCCCATTAGGCTCCGGACGATGCAGGTTGTAAACATTACAAACTCACCGAATAAACGCATTTCACACCCATAATAATAGAACATACTCTCACCTTCCTTGGACTTTCCTTTGTACGTAATATCCATTGTACTACTTGTAGGTAGGTACGGAGTAATATTGCTCCCGTAAAATACGGAGTGCACTCCGTAATATGGTTTAAGGTACGGCTGAGGGGCAGGATGCCAGGACAGTGCGAATCAATTGTGGTTACATCTCCGGTCCAGGCGCTATTTTAGTATTGGACCCTGCCTAATGAAGCCAGTAAAGTGAGCCAAATTAACCAACCACTCAACCACTTAACCACTTAACCAACCACCCCCTGTTCACTCTCTACTACTATCTCGTCTCTCTTCGAAACGAACAAGTAAACTAGTTTGCTCCGTAATAAACTACGGAGTAGATCCGCAATCCATCCAAAACCGCACCCCTGACGAGTGAGGAGTCTACGGAGTAGTTAAGTCTCGTCGAGTGTTCGGTTTGGCAAGATAATATGGAGTACGGATAATGGCAACGATGGGATCAGAAAAGCAAGCATCTCTGCCTCTTTTGATTAACAAGGACTCACTACGGAGTACACGTAGCGAGATGCTCTCGTGTCTGTCCGCAGAGTTGCCCATTTATCGGGTAGAATGTCCGTAAACTCCATCTTGTCCAGAAGACACCCTAATATCGTCTTATTTCCCCTTGTCCTCGAACCACAATCCTGTGACCTTGGGTATTTTCCGCTTTTCCAGTTTTCCGATGCATTTCTTGGCCATCGTAATATCAGTGGCTCGTCCTAGAGCTCAACGCACCAATCAGAATACGGGCCCTTTTGAATGCTTTCCTTCCCTTACGGAGTATTTCTAGAAGAATTTTCATCTGGGTAGATGTTTTTTTTTCCATTTGCCACGTCAAAGAAGAAAATGGACAGACATTCTAAACTATTGCTTTTTTAGCCCTGGCACGAGTTTATGCAATGCATGTTCGATGAAAGGCTAAGTAAGACATGGGGGGAGGGGCGTGAGATACAATTTACCTGAAATACGACGATGGGTTCATTGCAACGTTTCTACGGAGTGTCTGGATATCAAGTTCTTCATGTCAGGTTTGCACACACAAAGTCTACTACTCCGTACGCAATACTCCATCCTCCGTAGTTCTCTGTGGACGACTTGTCAATCAGGGGGTTGAGAGAGTCGCTCGATAACCCAAGGATGGAGCTCTCGTTCACGCAAGAGAATTAGCCCACCTTTCGTCTTCCGAGGCATCGCTAGTAGTTTAATACTAATACGGAGTAAAGAATGTGAACCCAGTGGTCGGGCTGCCTAAATGGTCGACCTGTCATTGGCCAGTCAGTCAAGCAAAAGTCACCTAAATACTCTAATCCTTGACTAGCTGCACTATTAGTTTCCTAAGTCTACCGGCTCGTAACAACTTCGACACGTACTCGTACTGGGGCAATGCCCCATAACTTATCCAACCATCTTGGGGATTTACTGCGCTATTTTTTTCTCGTCGCCGCTTGGCTTGGGTGGTTCGTTTCTAGTTTAAATGGTGCCAAGGGCGAAAAAAGCACAGTACTCCGTACTCCGTACACGAGATGACAGGAGGACGAGACATGTCGCGTTCTAGAACAAAGCTAGACGAGGCGGTGTGAATAAGAGATATTGGAAATGAATGGAGCAATGACTCAAAAATTCCACCTGTCTCTGATGTTGTTTTTGATAGTGAGAAGAATCGACGTCAGCATTGGTTTCCTTTCTTTTTTTTTCCCCTTTCCTTTCCTGATTCACCTCGATCGATGCGCCGACTAAAGAAACTAAAACAGAAGCACCTGCATGTGTATCGAGTAATACAACATAACCGAGTCTGCGTTCAGGTTCAGGGCACGGTAGGGTAAGAGATGCGGAACAGGGTTTCGGAAACAAAGGGCAAGGGCAAGGGTGGAGGAGGGGCATGTGATGTACTCCGGAGCAAGGATTGATTTGCATTGCACCAATTACCAATTGTTCAGTTTCGAGTCTGTCCAATAAGTTGCCCTTTGTGTCTTCCGACCCCTGGCTTTCGAAAGGGGCTTAAAGTTGCGTGTACGTACTCTGTACGGAGTATTAGTAGTAATATTATGAAGTGAACTAATAAGCTAAACTACTCCGTAAACTACTCCGTATCCGTAGAAAGTACGGAGTAGTAGTAGGCTGTGCTGACTGGCCAAGTAGCGAGATGACCCTGCCCTGAAGCGAGACAGGAAACCCACCATGCTCGCGCCTCAGGCCCCCTGTAAATGTCAATCCTTAGCGGACTTGGTTTCGAGATTTCCGGGGGATGTGCCCTGTCAATCCTGGGGAAAATACTAACAGGCAGCGCGCGCGCGCTGCGACCGCATGTTCAACAGGGGTGGCACAGCCACGGCCGCCAATTGCCCCATCTGGACATGCCGCAACCGCACAATTACAGGGGATTGACCCCCCAAAATTACGGACATTAAAATCGGGAGGGTCGTCCCCTGTTGTCGATTTACTCCGCCGTATCATGCTTACTCCATATTACTCGACGGAGCATTTCGAGAGATGCTGAATTTTGCTGGGGGGGGCGCCTGGCCTAGCCCTTATCTCTTAACTACTCCGTAGATAGATACCTCGAGATAGCTCAAGGGTTTCTCGTCGGTTTTGCAATCGACGGTTGATCGGCGCTTTCAGGGTACGAAGAGGGTTTGGCTGGCCAGGCCTTTCCAATCTCCAGGCCTTACTGAAGAGGGCATTATTACTGTTCCGCTGCCAACTTGGTGTATCGCAAGTGTAGCGTCTCTCGGTAATACTCCTTCGTACGGAGTACATTTTACAGCTTTCGGGTCCGTTGCCATTACTTGTACGGAGTACTCCGTATGCTCCGTCGTCTTGCATAGCCAATCCTCAACCACACACACAAAAAGGGTAGCAAACGTCACGGCCGAGGTGGCATGAAGCGAAAATTTTTGCCCCAGTCCTTGTTCTTCTCTTTCGTTGGAATCCAGTGAGGCGAAAAAAGGAAAAAAATTCTCGTCGGGAGTGGGAGGCTATTAGCGGCTTTGCGGAACAACTCCCTACTTACGGAGTACAAAGTACCTGCTTGCCTACCAACCTGCCTGATCTGACGATTTGGGTCTTTTTTTCCATACGAATACTACTCCGTGCCTTCCATTGCACTCTTCTTTCACATGTACGGAGTATATTTTCAACTTAGTCATTCTGGAACCATGGTCTCAACATACTTCATGATTCAAGCCAGCCGGTATGTGCCAAGGACAGAAAAAGAGTGAATTACTCAAATAGCTTCTGGTGAACTCCGTGTCTGATAATGGGGCATATGACGTCTTGCACCTTTTTCAAAAGGTGTCTCACCCCCCAAGAAACAGCCCAAATATCAATCAATCAATCCATTTGTACACTATTCTAACCATCCATGGTTATCTAGTACATCCTCGTTAGGCGGAAGGGAAAAACCTCCTGGGTGACAAAACCCTAATCAAATACGTGTAGATAAAACAACACGTCACGAGGTACGGAGTACAGGAATTGTCATCGTAAGGCGAAAAAAAAAAAAAAAGGTCAAGCGAAGCCCACGAACCAAGGGGAAAAGAGATGTGGCGATTGTACGACGATCATGATTAAGGAAATTCGAGGCGGTGAAAGAAGCTTTCCAACCCGTCACATCGACTAGAGTCATGCCGTAATGCAAAAGGAGTAAATCGCCCAGCATGGAAACATGGTAAAGCGGAAGGAAATTCAAACCGGGAACCCACATGGCTAACAACGGAAACGACGGCTGATCGTCTTGCTCTGTTTGACGGCCAACTTACAGAGTAGTTTACAAGTGTCCTGATTGATGGTTAGGTGGTCTTGAATGCCACATTGAAACACTGGATCCAAAGTCAGATGGAAAATCTAGGTAAAAGAAACACTTCCGAGTCATATGTACCTTTACTAATGGTTCATGTTTGTTCCTTCCTTCGCTTCCTCTACTCCGTACGGAGTATCTCCTAGATATTCAGCTCGGGGGCATATGAGGGGCATATGAAAAGAAACAGCAATAATGCATGGAACAGGTAGTCAGACAGGTCTTTAACAAGGCCGTCTGGTGCCGGGGGGGGCAGCGGAAACAGCAGTGGGGGTTGCGCCGTCCGTCCCCGTTAGCCCCCGTCGACCCCCGTCGACCCCCCCGTCTTCCCTTTCTCGGCGAATTTCCGTTGGTGTTGGAAGGTGGTCAAGTCTATGAAGGGCGGATGCCTGTAAGAGCTCGAAAGAGCCAGAATCGAGTTTTAAGAACTGGATAAACAAGAAGCAGACAGTGCCGTCTCTCAGTGCTCTATCATTGTTTCTAGAAAACAAAGCGGTCCAGACCCTCCCTGGGTTGGTTCCCGGTATAATTGCTTTGATTAAATATTTCCCTTGCTGGCTTAGGCTTAATGGCTTCCATCTCCAGCTGGAAAACAGCGATGAAAGCCCATGGCGCTTGCATTTCCAAACTCCAGATCCCATCGCCTCAACTTCACGGCCGTAACGGACCCTCGACCAAGCAGCCTTGTCCTGTCCACATCCAGTATAGGCCTTCCCCCCTCCCTCACCCCAAGTTTCAGTCTTCAGAGTTGGGGTCTTCAGGACCTTCTTTTTGGGGTAGCAGCTTTTAGTATTCCGTAGAGATTATTCGAGCAGGAGTCCGCTCCTCGCTTCCCTTCTGTTCAGGGCGCGCTAGTGGATGATGCGAGTCGATACTCAGCCTCCGAAAACTTCACTTGGAACCGACTACTCCGTCCAAAAAGGCTAGAGGATGATCAGATGGTGAGGACCAATATCCTCCTCCGCATTGATTCGTGTCACAAAACAGCCCGGCCGATACAGAGCACTTTCACACCACTACTTGTACACTAGTAGGCCTGGCCAGGCCACTCCTTCTCCACACACATCATTTCCCATGGAACAACTAGGTCAACTATTTCCGACAGAGAATTCCATGTCCCGACTCTGTGACATTGGGCGTAACCATGCCTTTGCATCATGCCTAGACTATCAGAGCAATGTAACAAACAGAAGGCCGGCCCTTTTTGAGATATTATCAGTAACAAAGTGTCTGGTGCGCCAAGGCTCGATGCGCCAAGTTTGAAGGAAATGGCAATTCATTTTCCATCTTTAGGCGACCTCCACGCTACTAACATTAGCCTGGATCCGAGCGTCGTTGGACTTGGGTGGCCCCGTGGAGTGATGGATAGGCACATACGGAGTTGAGCACGGTTCTTTTGACTAGTGTTGCCATCCTATCATTTGTCGTCGATTATCCCCCAACTGGCTGGCTGGCCTGGCCTGCGCGGTGGCGGGGCCCCAGATTTCAATCTCGCGCTGTGCCCCCACTACACCGAGGCACACATTGCATTTGCCCCTACTCCGTACTTGTACACGTACGAAGAGTGCAGGTGGTTGGTTGTATCTTGTGAAAGGAGGCGACGTCCAAAGACCGAAGTTGGGCCCAACTCTGAAAGACGGGCCTCAACTCAAAGCGATACAAACTGTCTGACTTGGGGGGAATTGGTCCTAGTATTGAACAACCAAAAACTCCGAGCCGCCCGGTCGAAAGCAGACTCGAGGCAGGGCTGACCCTAACAGGGCTAGTTCTCAAGAGCTGGTCTGGTTTTGTCTAGGATAGATGCCCACTCCAGCCCCGTGACCTACCAATACGACAATTCCATTTGTCGAAGCAGTCTCGCCCTTGCTGGGCCAATTCTCGAATGGGTCCAGAATGTCAAGGAGGGACCCTCATGGCGGCAAAAGTAATAACCCCTTGGCACCCCTTTGCCATTCACTGTCATTACACGTCGTCCAGTCTCTCGACGACCACCCAGGCTAGCTTGAGAAGAAGTGGTTGATTGTATCCCAGGCACCGCGGCATTGGGTTGTGGATGAGAGAACCACGGCTCCCTACTTCCATCTAAGTCGTTTGCTCGACAAAGTGATTACCATGGCTTCGGTCAAGTACGAACGAGATGTCGGCACAGTGTCAACGTATCGGCCTCTTTATTGACTCGGTCAAGTATTCAAAGACTTTGAATATCATGTTGCTTTTCTCGCTTGTCCCTCGACGGAGCAAGCAAATTAATAGTTTACGTGTAGAAGTGGAAAAGCAAATAGCCTGTGCCGTGCCCAGTATGGGTCTTGGCTTTCTAGTAAGTACTCCGTACGGTGTAGTTGTACATTACATGGGTGCAACAACTCCGAAGATGCTGTACGGAGTAATATTAGTACTACTACTAGTATTACCCGCCCACCGAAACCCGATCAGGATACAGCAGCGATCCTGGCCAGGCCCAGGGCCAGCCAACCTACGGAGTACTCCGTAGTTTACCAAGCAATTTCCCGTCCAGTGTGCGTAGTCACTCCGTACAGAACGACGAAGGCTTGTGGAGGTACGAGGACTACAAGTACGCGGATAAAGGTCGCTCGAAGAGTTGACTTGCCGAGCATAGGGACATTGGGGGGGGGCAACATTGGGAACAATGAGGTCACAAGTACTCCGTACTCCGTACTTTCAAATGGAGACAATATCTCTGAACCCTGAAAGAAGCCATGATGGTCCACACCTCCATTTCCCTTCTGAGCGACAAGTCTGTTGTTGTGCACTCATCGCTCCAACCTACGTGGTCGAGGCTAGTAGTAAATAGTGGGAGGGTGACAGTCGCTTCACAGTCACCCCTGTCTCCCTCTGGTTATTTTTGCTTTCCCCAGACTTCTTGCACGCTTCGCCCAATAATGTGACATCCCTTTGAGGATTGGTCTATTTTTCGCTTTTTGTCTTTTTGCCTGTTTGAGGGAACCCACGATACTTTTCTTAGTGGGAGGTACGAAGTACTGACTTTCGGGGCTCCTGACCTCTCAATGCGGTGATAGCCAATAAATACTTGTAGTTGACCGTCTAAAGAGGAGATGCGACCCGTACCTACTGTACCTACTCCGTAGTTTACTTGAGTTGTCGCTACCTTGTTGACGACAAGGATGCTCCTCACAAGATATGAAGTATCAAAGTGTGCACTCCATACTACTCCGTACTCGTATACTACACGCAATACTCCCATGTCTCCCATGTCACGATGCTAGCAGGTGTGGTTGGTGGATTTGGAGGGTACTCCATATTAAACTACTCCGTACATGCACACCTTCCAATAATGCGCGGCTTGTTTACGGAGAAGGTTCGGGAAGGGCAAAGGGATGGACAAGTTAGGGTAGGCCCACCCCAATAGATGTACTTGTACTCCGTACATTTCTTGCAAAGCAAGCGCCCATCTTTCCGTGATTCGTTTGGGGAAAGAACAACAGAAGACACAGAAGACTGGTCTTAGACTGGTCTTGTTCACCCTACGTGTACAAGTATACAGCCAGGCTCATGTGACGTTGAAGCTGGGAAGGCACAAACTTGGCTTGCGCTGAGATTGGTGATATCAATGCTCGACAGGTCCAGTTGATATCCATCACGTATTCAAGAGGTTGCAGTCGTGTGTGCAAAGTCACCACTACCATTCGTCTAATGGGAAAGCTGAAGGAAGCAATGCAGCCCACACGAAATGCACCTCTCGCCCCGAGGCGCCAACGGCTACTTAGCACCACCAATTCGAATGTCATCGTGGCTGTTTCTACTCCGTACGTAGTCATCTAATCACCCTCAACTTAATAGTCTCCCGCCGCCGAGGGAGCTCGCACGAGGCAGAGCAATATGGTTCCGAAAAATCCAGCTCAGCCCGGATATACAGATGAACCCAACATCGGTACATTCTGGAGCTTCATTGCTTAAGATGTGTGTAGAACATACTCCGTACAGACCCCCATTTCCCCAATTCTTCTTTAATTCTTCCAATCACTTCCAGTCCAGCCATCAGAGCCCCGTGATCAGTTGTTGGGAGTCTTGGCGCCATTTAATGAAGTGATTCCAATCTCGTACCGGCTACCGGCTACAGCGGGATATAAAGGCAATATGGATCGCATAGCAGGTCAATCTGTAGTGCTACCCGTCCTGTTGATCCCGAACAAGCTTTGTGCCAAAACTTGGATAGGGCAAGACTGTCGCTGCACAGTGGTGTGGTATGGAGTGGCAATAAGTGTCCAGAAACAAACAGTCTGTTCCTGTGGAACAGTGTTGTCCACTGAGTGAGAGAGACATGCCTCTGCTGCGATGACGAATTATCTCATCAAGTCCGTCGGCCTCGTCACATCTGTGGACCGACGAAGACACACCCTCCTCTTCCCCCGAAGACTGCGCTTATTGGAGTCTCGATAATATAGACAAAGTTATGTTCGTCCGGACCTCGGTTGGGTACCAGAATCTGGTGAACTCTGGCCAAATAGCCAGTGAGGTTTCATACCCTGATCTTGCCCATACGGCCAGAGATGAAGCTATTGATCTGGGTATGGAGGGCGTCACTCCTCACCGGCTAAATACTACAGTCCGGGGAGGTTTTGAACGGTCTGTCATTGGCTGCCATTACCCATAGTCTTTGGTCTCTTTGGCTGTCACTTTCGAAAACTTCTTTCTTTGACCTGATGAGATCCGCCCATTGGATGGACGGTTGAGCCATTAGTCGATCCAAGCATGTTTTCAATTCGCCTTAACTCGTATAGAGAGAGCTAGTGACAGAATTCAAGGAAGAATAGATATCATGAAAGTTAGCAATTTGCTTTTACAGGTTTAAGAGACGTTCAGGTCAGGTTTTTAATACGATAGACCTCTTGTAATATGTCGGTAGCTGTTTCCGAGTTGACGGCTATTCACATATTTGTTTTTCATCGAGAACGTTGCTACCCGACTATCAGCGAGCTACTACAAACACAATGGCTTCACCGGCCCTATAATGGTCCAAATATTTTCAATAATGTACTTATTAGACACCTTTTAGCATGTAATTGCGAGTTGGTTACTTCGATTCACAGATATTTGGGCTTGAAAAGCTCGCTTCAATTTTTCTTTTTTTTGCTACAAGCTTCGCGTCACCAAAAATTGCAGCTCAATTACACCGCTTTGTACAGCATGAGAGTTTTCAAGGCACAGGGGCAGGCGCTTGAGAAAACAAATGAATCGTCGTATGCAAGAGCATGGTTCGCAAGACGCCAACTCCGAGACAAGACGACTCCCCGGAGTGGATCTTCGGCTCCGGTCTCCACTTTCTGTTCCGGAATGCACGGGGTTTTTAGGACGGATATTCGATTGTTGCAAAGGAGAAGAGAAGTGCTGGGCTACTTTTTCGCTTGGTTATGCTTTCATGTCATTTCATCTCGTGGTCATTGTCTTTATCCTTACGACAGAGACAACTCTTATACCCTGCCAACCCGACCGGCGTGATTGTACGACAATGGCGGGTCAGACGTTACTCGCCCGTATTCGTATTAGGTCCTATGCAATTTCTAATGCAACTTTTATTGCTTCTTCTTGTGATAATGGGAAGGGGTCATGCACCGCTGTCGAACTTGAATACTGAATACGAAGCAAGTGCAACCAAGAGACCCCTCTTTTGGTACCGCTAAACTCGCTTCCTTCCTCCACTGGCTATCGACATATGTGTAACGGTGTCTTCTCAAAACATAGGAAGTCCTACTGCGTAACATAAAATGCTCTCGATTAAATAAGAGTCCATGTCCCCTGTTTCTTCCAATCACACAACTTCTCCGTCTTTATATCAAACAACTTTGATCAGAATCCAGGAGATTCAACACCGAAATGACATCCCCGGAAGACCCTCACTCTCAGCAATTCTCGCACATCAATGGGCCGATAGACGAGCTCCTTGATAGACTAGCTGTCTCGGAGCTCTGTAAAGGATGGCCTATATATCGAGATGCTTCTGAATGGGTGAACTTTCGCTCACTATTTGCCCAACAGGCTTTTGTCTGGACTAGTAAGCCCCCTGTCCCCTTGACAGACGTGCAGGGAATTGCCTTGCTTAATAGTGCAAGCCTTGTTTAGTCGAGGAAACACCTGCTAACATGATGGCGAAGCCTGGAGTGGGCCCTTGAACATCGACGATTTCATCAAAGTCTCCAAACTAGGCAAGGCTACAGGCGCATTCATCCAGCATCGAGAGTGCGGCACCCTCGTTGAACTCAACCCTACAACATCCCGCGCCGTTGGCAAGATGAAGGCCACAATCACCCAAAGATTTGTCGATAAAGGCGGTTTAGAGTATGACATTGACTGCGACTGCCGATTCCTATTTTTCTGTAGCAAGGAAGTCCTCGACCAGGACAATGACAGCAACAAAAAGAGTTCCGACACTTCGGCGCCCGAACATGCCAATCATGGTCACAGCAAGGCCTGGAAGGTTCATTATGTGAAACTAGTCTATGAAAAAGATAAGGTTGTGTCTGTGGACGGAAAATCGGTTCCAACCTTTGCACCGGAAGAGTTGGACCGCCATCCAGAAGGCTACAAGTATCTTGGTGCAGCACAGGCAAGGCTAGGCTATCAGATTGACACCTCTCTTGTCACGGTCAAGGATGAGCCTTCGTGGTTTGAGATGTACAAGTCTTTGGAGAAGTGGTTGGCTGGAAACGATCCGGATTTGTTCATCCCAATGCCAAAGCGAGTTGACAAACCGGCTACCTTCAGCCAGTCTCGTATTTAAAACTATCGGCCATATGTCTGGAGGAAGTCATTTTGATCACGGTTTAAGAATTCTTTTCCTTCTCTATCGAACGAAACCTACGTGCGCCCTGAAACGTTGAGGGATCAGACCTTATTGCCCGCCGCCTAAGTTAACAATGGTACAGATGATGCTTGAGATTCAGTATGGGAGGGGTAGAGTCATTAGCAATCGAAGCTACCACGGCTTCAATAAATTGTATGCTTTCTATATACAGGTGTGAGTTGATCTTTACACACGAGCTAAAACTCGGCCCATTACGCGCCGTAAACGTTGGGTATCGGACTACCAGCATCTTCCAAAACCAACCCACCATGGGTTGATTTTTTTTTTCATTGTACCAGAGAAAAGGATCGAGCAATAGTAGAGAGAACATTAGCACGCCAGCAGGCTGCGGATGACAGAGTTCCTTTTACTCGGAGAAAAGTCGTAGGCTGCGACGTAACGAAACAGTAGTCTCTTGTGCACATGCCTACCAAAACGGAATACTGTATGGTGACAGAATGCACAGACTCAGTGTCGCTGAGAGCAGCATGTGGAGCGGCTTGGCTTTCTTAAGAGGAGAGGGCGACGATGATGAAGTTGACACTGAAGTGGTGGTGGGATCGCCGAAGCTGGGGTTGTTGGCAAGAGGAAGGCCGCGGGAGCAGGCGCCTGTGATGGTGGGGATCATGCTAATGTCGTCGATTGTGACGAGCTGCGAGCCGCAGTTTTGATAGCTTGCTAAATACGTGGCGTTTCCTTCGGGATCGAAGACAACTGCACAAGGGAGAGTGATGTGTTAGTGGGCTGGCTTTTACTGGTATGGGTGGCGTTTATATGAGCTTACCATAAGCTGATCGCAAAAATGTGTCTCCGAGGAGCGTAAAGTCGTCGCTGGGTACAATGCCCAAGAAACACATAGTTGTGGGTGGCTGATTCGGAGTAGCTCCGGCGACTCGAATTTCCCGGACCATCTCTCTGAAAGGTACCTGGATTGTCAAGCCGGCAAAGGAAAAATCGATGGATCCTGTATAGCGGGCAAACTCGCAATCCACGGCGGAGAATCCGTTGCTATCAAGGGCGGTGGCCCCAAAATCGCGGGCGATGGTTGAGGCGAGGGCTGGTGGGAGGAGAGTCAAGGTAGCGCCACTGTCGAAGAAGACGGGCATTGTGGAATTGGGATACACTCGCTGGGCTCCGCTCGGGGCCGTCAATGTGATGCCGTTCATCTGTACCCAGTACCGAGGAATTCCATCAGGCGACTGCGACGGGGGTATAATCGGGAGGCGAGTGAGTGGGCCGCTATACTTGGCTGTGTCGATGCCGCCAAACACAATCACGCCCTCCTGTTCTGATTTGGACCCGAGCGCAAGGCTGAAGGTACGTGTCGACGTGACGCCTTGGGTTGCCAGTTCGTCGATAAAGTTTTTATATCCAGTCGTGGTACCTTCGCCATAGCCAATACCGAGAATTCCAGCAAATTGGTCGACGCTGGATGTTGCCACACCAAACTGCACACCTTTTAATCTCGAGGAAGCTAAAAAGTCGCGGAGCAGTTGTCAGTTATACATTGCAACGCGCATGACGGATTAATTTCCGTCAGATGAACGGCCAAAGCCACTTACATCCAGGGAGAGAGATGTCATCCCGAACATATGTAATGTTAGCGGCACCGATGCCATATCGCAATGACTTTGCGCCCGAGAATGCTGAAGCAGTGCTGGATGCTGTCCTATCATATACGCCAACAGCCTCACAGAACCGGAGATCCCCGCGGGACTCGAGAGTTGTGCAGTCCGGATTGACCCACAGTTCAAAGGACCCTGTGTCGAGCTGAACAAAAACGGGCTGAGGAGGGTTTCCGATATTGACTACATAGAGAGTGAAGAGGTTAGATGGGCTTTGAATATCTTTTCGTCGGCTTCTCGCGCTCTTCATCAATGAAACTTACGCTGCGCATAATATGCCACATCAGATCGGTTCGCCAAGGGTACTTCAATGGCCCGGCTCGACAGACCAGGTTTTCGTGATCGAATGACAGGCAGTGTCACTAGACCTGGGGAATTCGATACATGAGGGAGTTCGCGTCTCCCAATAGTTCGAGATCTGGTTCGAGTGTCCGCTATGGGGATTGGCAATGTGGCCATTGCACCATCCATCTCGTCCACAACGGGAAGCTGACGCGGCTTAGCCTTCTTCGGGTCTTTTCTGTTCTTCATGGGAAGTGGCAGCGTGGACATTGATGAATCTAGGTCATCAATTTCGGGAAGTTGCCTAGCGTTGACGGGTGATTTGCGTGATCTTCTCACGGGCAGGGGGACCGGAAGTGTTGAAAGCGTCATATCGTCCAAGTCTTCGTTGGCAGGTAATTGCCTGGCATCGACAATATTCCGGACGTTACTCGCATGCGTATGGGTATAGGGGATGTCGGGAGTCGAGGCTACCCGGCGGCCCAGGTCACCGTTGAAAGAAAGTTGTGGCCATGATTTTGCACACACGACTAAGCCCAGTACCCCAATCACTCCAGACAGTCGGGCCATCTCTGGCATGAACGGCGGACAATGAGATATAGGCTACCGAGTTTTTCGCCACATGAGCACTGCTTTCCCAGACTGCAACTGTACGTAGGGGAAAGAAACAGCGATGTCGAAATCGTGATCAAGGACTGGTGGGCCGTGAAAATCGAGTTCGAGGGAGGGTAAAAAGCGCGGCAATCGTTTGACAGCGAATAAATGCAGATGCGCCAGTTCACGACGTCTAGCAAATTAGGAAGAAGATTGTATAAAGGAATAGTATGAACAGAATGGCTCGCCTGCGACCGAATTGCAATTATAAAATGAATATTAAAAAAAGAATGAAACCCAAGCAGATGGCAAAGGGCAAACAAGACGGAGTGACGAACCCTCGAGGCCGCGAGCAAGAAAAAAAAAGAACAAAAAAAGAGCGAGGGCCTACAGACAGAAAGGAAAGAAAGAAAAGGTTAGTAGAAGGGGGGAGGAATTGAAGTGATGAAAAGAACATCTACACCCTTCATCCAAAACTGGGGTACAGGCATTGGCAGGGGGCCTGGCCACAAGCAAGGAATGAAATACTCCGTATTGTCCACACCGCCGTCATCCATAGCTGACCAAGAAAAGGGTTCTCTGTCGGCAACCCAGGTCGCCGAGACCAAGGCCTTTAGTGAAGACCCCCCCCCGTGAAGTCGGTTCATGTAGACTCTAAGTCGCTTTGGGTTAGGACTGCTGCAGTTAGTACCAAACAGCATGTCACAGCGCGCGCTGCATTTTCTTTCGAGGACCCCCATCCCGTTTGTTGTTTTATCGGCAACAAGAGTAATAAGACGTGCAAACGTGTTACACTGGGCAGGGGTTGGTTGTGCTAAAGATACTCCAGACAGGGTCGGGGGTCTCAAACACCCGCTAGAGCAACAACGTTTCCAGTTGTCGATCACACCAAACGTCTGCCAGGGATATAATTATGGGCGTCGGACCAATAGTGAGAGGCCCACAGCGCCCCCTTTGTTTGAGATGGCATGCTCAGTTCCATCGTTGATGAGGGCGAAGGCAAAGAAATATGCCACCGATCTTCCTTAGCGATTTAATGGACATTTAGGCTCGCGTGCCGAAGAAAAGATGGGTAATCCGCCATTTGCCTGTTGCATCAAATGGTAGCATATGGCCTGGCCAGGCCAATATCATGGATGAAATCCATCCCCGCGAGGAAATCCGGCACGGAAAGCGGATAGAAGAAAACGATGTGATACGAAGAGGCATCAAGTTCGTGGCATTGGCTCTTGGCGGAATCAATGTATTGGTAAACTTATCAAGCATGGAAATTTTGTCGAATCCTGGTATTCGGCGGATTTACTATACAAAGAAAACTGTCGAACTCAAGACACTTAGGATTTCTCTTGAATAGCTTATATGAACACAAGGATCGGCTGGTTCATGGAAACGGTGGTCGAAATCGATTGGCTGATCTATGTTTTGCTCCTTTCGACAGTTTACCCCAAAGAGACTCAACAGTGCAGGCTGTACTACTCCGTAAGTGAGGGTCTTTGGGCTGGCCTGGCCACTCCTCAGATCTCGAGCCATGATCCGCGATTTGGATCCACTCGCGCATTGTAAAGGCACCATTGCGTACTCCGTACTTGTAGCGATCCAATTGACGACACGAGAACAAGGCTCCTCACGAATTCTACCGCTTCCTCCCAGTAATTTCTTTTCGGCGAGACATTCCTGGTGCCCGTACATTGTATTTCTCATTTGGCGGAATAGGCCGTTTATTAATGTCGAGAAAGGGTTCAGTGTGGCATTGGGCTCGCATCAGTCGTCCTGTTCGGTGAGGTAAACGCGGACTGGATCCCTTTTGTTTGATTTTGTACCTCCCGCCTGAGCTTCAGTCTTTGTGTTGTCCGTCTCGAGCGACTACAAGTACGGAGTACTGATATCGAACTACTGTACAGAATCACGTACCCTCAAGGAGTAAGAGTTAAGTGACGACCAAAGAGGAAGGCACTGCCCGCTGGGCATGTCAATGCCACATGAAGAAGCGACAAGTCAAGTTTAGCGTCGCGGGAGGTGATGGAAAATTCATGGCAACCGATTGGTCTCGCGTCGTCCTTTCCCAAGTTATCACCGAAGTCACCTTGAAGAAGCCACCTCGTGCCCCACCAAAGAAAGCATGATGAGCTGGCACCACTTACAACATCTGGGGCCAAATGCAATGTGGCCGCTGGGTACCGTTGGTGTGACGAGGATCACCTCCATGCATATTGCTTTGCTCGGTTCAGGAAAAAAAGAAGATACATAAACCGCATGCTCTCACTATTTCTCGACGTACTTGAGTGAGGGGATGGGGGCGAAATCACAACTTGGGGCTTGCACAGACAAGAAGTCGGGTTATTGGTGGACCGCGCTTTCCTCGTCAAAGCATCCAAGAGTCTCTCGAGAAATTTTCGGTCTTTCTCTTTTTGTTCATATGGAAGAAAATGTTCAAGAGATGAGGATGGATTGGAATAAACACCCGGAAGAGGAAAGTGACAAAAGGGACACATGATTCCAGCACATGGATATTGCAACTTCTTACTGAAAGCTGATGGCTCAGCAATTCACGATGCTACCTCTAGGGTGAAGAGCAACGAACGTTTCTCGGGCACACATTCCACCATTTTGATACCCAAAAAATTGCCGGGGCAGGTAGTCAGTCACCTGAACCACCACAGGTTCTGATATTGCTGCCCGACGAGCTCGAAATAATGCAAATGTATCGAGTAAGCTCTTCAACCGGGGTTTGAGGGCTCGTCGAATGAAATAACTGCCCATCACACCAGTTCACTCGCACGAATCCGCCACCTTCAAATTGCCCGCCCGCTCCCCGACGGCATACATGCAGGTCGCAAAATCATACTGGTAGAAAAAGAAAAAAAGAAAAAGCCCCGTCAATTGGTTTGCCTAGCTCTCCCAGAACCGACGACTGGTGACGCTGCCCACCGCCTCGCCCCTTGGTGATTGGCACCGATGATTTTCAACTGCCCCCACGGGCCTGTTCCCCACCCCGCATTTCGAGAGAAAACATGTGTTGCACGCATATTCGGGGTAGCACTTCACCTGGAAAACCATGGAGTCAGTGACATTAGTGACAGGTTGAAAAGTGGTAAAAGGCTAGTCTGGTAGAATGGAATAGAAGACTACGTGGGAGCTGCCATACCCCATATTCCAAACCCCGTCCAGTGGTCTCACCATTTGTCTGCTTATCCGGATCCCGTTTACAGGTTCCAAAGTGTGGCCCACTGGCCGGAGTCGATCCCGATTTTCCTCAAACGCGGCCCCGAAGCGACAAAGACTTGACCTTTCCCCCGATTCCTACTTGCAATTGAAGACAGAACCAGCACAATAGAAGAAGAAGAGAACGACAGGCGAACAGCCATGGCCCGAAAGATCTCGCCCCTACTGGGCCATGTCATTTCCTCGATGTTTCTGCCTGGCCAATGCCCCGTTTCCAGTCCCATCTTGAGTGGGCCAGCCGTATCCTGCGACGGCTCGCATGGGCCAATATGCAACGGGAAATGCGCAGTAGGGAGGAGTAGATATGAATGGTTGCATATTTCTCATCTTGTTCTGGGCGCCCCTTTTATCCTGCTTTAGTCTCCCACCCTTCTATTTTCCCCTTCCACCTGCAGTTCGCATGCGAGCTATTACGGTGCACTCCATCTCAAGGAATCTGATGGCATCCGCACACCACACAATATAATGGTGTGAGGAGCAGAAGGAGAGGGGGGTGGCAGTTGCACATACCCTTCTAGGCCGACGTAGTTCTCTTTGTGTTGTCTTGATAAGTCTTTGGGTACCTTGCTCCCTCTCTAGGCTTCCATGTTGTAGCTTATGTTGGCAAGCGTCTTGGGTGGTGACTTCAATCTTGGACAACAAGGTCTCACTGCATGTAATGTGTGTGCCGAGCGAGTATTTCTTCTTCCATCAAATGGAGAGATGGACTAGTGTGTCGCTATCGGCGTCTCCCTGTTCCTTATTTCCCGCCCACGCTTGTTCTCGCCACGTGCAGAAGTTTCTCGGGGCCTGCGAGTATTAGTCCCTGGCACCGCCTCCTCTCCTGCTCTGTGGCTTCTGCTCTTGAATTTTGAGCTAGGGCGCACTTTTTTTTCCTCTTCAATACTGTCGTGATTAAGCTTCCTTTTCCTATTTGACTGTTCGTTGGTCGGGGTAGCTTGACGAGTTTGAGTTTCCTGGAATCAAGCTTTTCCTCTCAAATCTTATTAGTGGAATCCAGGACACGACGGCGGCTGCAGACCTCACCGCACACCGCACGCCGCACGCCGCACGCCGCACACCGCCTTACAACGGTAACCAGCTGCAGGCCCTCATACCCGAAACCGATTCATCTCGAATCCTTTTTTTGTTTTCCACCACAAAATCGACAGCTCACTCATACGCCCTCATTCTGGTGCTACATACAACTGCTTGCGAACACCGTCATCCCTGCTGTCGACTCCACTCTGCGAGGGGCTCCTGTTCATATTCACCTGCCCACACAATTGATTGTCTCCATCTCGTCCTATGTGAGAATATAGCTTGGTTACTCATAATCGGTTACTGGGGATGTATATCCCGGCCCTCACCCTCAGTACCCCGCCGGCCGGCCTCTCTCGGTCGCAAGAGCACCAATTGCTGGCAATTCCCAGCGACAGACAACTACCCTTTGGTGGAGAGCGTCGTTTCGCCCATGCAGCTTCCCTAGGAACGGGGCTCTCTGCACTGGGACGCCATGTAGCTTCCATGACATGGAGGGTCCTTGGGGGTTTGAGCAGCGAGAATGTGGTATCTAGTGATGACGAGGGAGGAGGGTCTTCAGGGCTTCACCGGCGCCAAAAATCTGGCGATGCGGCCCACGACATGAATGTGACGATTGGGATCGTGGTTGGCGTTGTCCTGAGCATATTTCTCGTCGGACTCCTGGCGTTCTGCTGGTTCTATGGCAGGTCAATCCGGTTCACAAAAAAGCGACGTCGCCACAGGCGGCATAGGCGGCCAGGATCTAAGGGTTCCAAGAGCTCCAAGAGTTCAAAGAGCTCAGATGGCGGAGGACCGAGTTCACCTCCACCGCCTCCGCCGCCGCCAGATGCACCACCTGCGGATCCGCCCGCTGAAGGATAGAGAATTTCCTGGGACTGTCATTTTTATTTACTGCATTCTACACACCTGTCTACAATGTGTTGGGATCATTATGTATTAGCAACACCTTTTTTTTTCTTCTTCTTCTTCTTCTTCTTCTTCTTCTTTTCTCCCTTTTTGTGATGATTCTGTTCCATCTTCTATCTCATTTATATGGATGTCTGTTGTTTGGTCCGGTTGTATTAGCGATTTGGAAGTCTGACACACACACACACAAGTTTCTTCAAATATGTAGTCTCGCTCTTGGACAGACTGGAATCCAATGCTTTCCAGTGGTTGTGTTTCCCTAGTACAACTGGGACACCCCCTTGGCCTTTCCAATTCCCTTGTCGTCCGTCCCTGATCCGTCATCGTAAAGCTTCAAGATGGAAATTCTTTCATTTCTTATCGTCTCGTATCCCAATCGGCCGAGATTTGAACCAAGGCCCGTTAGATATATAAAACCGTCGTTTGGCAGCACGGCCATAAGACTCTCGGGCGAGAATAGATGACGAACATAGGCAACCGACATGTCCAGACGGCTTCCCTCCACGTCTTCTTTCTTTGGTTTTGGGAATCCTCTGTTCTTCTCTGCTCTTCTCTTTTGTCCGTGGTTCCAGTAACTTTTATCGCAAGGGAGATCGAAAGGCTTAGATATAGGCCAGGTTTCGGAAAGGGCTTCCACTATTATATTGTGTTATGACAGTATCGCCGGCAGGGTTCTTTTCTGGGAAAAAAAACTTTCCTCCGTGGCTCTGTATCGCCGAGTGCTTTTGCTTGACCTCTCTGAGACTTTGTATTTGCTGGATGAAATGTTCTTCGGGGTCCCTTTTGACCATCAACATGTGCAGGTGCCCGCATCCTTTCTCTTTCGCTCCCTCTTCTTGCAAAGACGGTCTTGGTCTTGGTATCTGAATTGGCATCTAGATTTGCATCGTCGGGAGGCTTTTGCACGAGATGCACCGGTTGCAGCATCCAATACCCGTAAACAAAGCTTTCGGTCCTTTTTCCTCGGTTTCCGACTTCCTCTGGACGGCGGTAGCTTGGGCTTGGTGCATGCGCGCGACGAACAAGTGTCCGATTGCGAAGCTTGCATTGGCGATGCCGCCCTTTAGGGTGGGCATTGGTAAAGCATCACGTTGATTGGCTGTGATCTTGTGTACAGAGACGCTGTGGGCATCTCTCGGGGGATGTGCTCATCTGCTGGGATGTGGTTCGTCCCGCATCCCGGGTTATCAGAGGTCGGGACCGGACCATTGAGGCCACTCGCAGCACCTTCTTCTTCTCTACCTTCAGTGGAGTCTTTGCTTCTGCTACTGCTGTTGCTGGTATTCTTGTTGTCTTTGGATCTGGTGCCTCGTTCAACGCCACCAGCCCCTGCTGTACCTACTGTAGAGCACGATGCATGCCAGTTTAGAGCCACATGCACATGAGACTCTCCAGATCCGGTCCCGGCCACGTTGCTACTGCCTCCTCGAAGATCAGAAAGACGGTCTTGATAGAGCCGGTTGCACATTTCTTCGTCCTCGTCTTGTTGTCGTTGCCGTCGTCTCGTTTGTCTTCGAAGTCTGGCTTGGCGGGCTTGGTTCTGGCGAAGTGCTGGAAGTATGCACATTACAGATATGAGGACCAGAACGGTAATGGCTCCGAAAACACTACCGACAATGGCGCCCATCATACTGCCCGATGCCTTTTTCGCTGACTCGTCTGTAGACCGGGACCTGCAACAACCCATGATAGAGTTCTTCGTTGGCCGGAGCAGTGACAACCCTTTTTCGTCTCTTCTTCTTGTATGGCTCGAGAAGCCCGCGAACGAAATGAGCAGAGGAGAAAATCAGATGTGTTCTAGAAGACAGGAAGCGTTATAGATCTGGTCAAAGGGACGAAAGATTTATAAAAGAGTTGGTCATGTGCTCATAAAGCGAGGATATGCTAGAAAGAAAAGAGAGTTGGAAGAGAAGGGCAGGGGCTGGGTTTTATACTAGAAAGTCTACACCTCTTTACACCTCTTCGTCATTATCCAGATGTAGAAGGGGCCTTCATAGTCTGGTGATTCATGCAGCCCTGTCCTTTCCTTCATGGATCGTCCGTGAATCACCATTTGCTCGTAACACGCAAATGAGAATGAGAATGAGAATGAGAATCCTTCCAACCACGCCTTCTCCTTTGGAAACAATGCGTTTCCCCATTTTGGTGTACCAAGACAAAGGCCATCTCTGTAGGATATTGATATTGGCGTAGCATAGCAATTTGATGAAACGGTTTGTTTTGGTGAAGAAAGTTTGCTAGGTATTTTGAGCGGACATGCCGAGAGATATTGCATATTGATCCGCTTCGTCGAGCAGAGGAACGTTGAGCAAACCATTGTGTAACTACAAGTACTGGTAACTGGGGCAGTCACTCAACCCAGGACAATCAAATAACTAGAGAGATGAGTGGACTTTTGGCCTTTATGATAAGATATATAAGTCCGAATCCCAACGTTTCTATCTTATCCAATCTCATGTCTCTTCTTCCCCCTGTCTCTCTCCCTCCTCGCTACCTCCTCCTACCTGTTGATCTACTGCACTTCCCCCCCCTTCCCCAACCCTATAAATAGCTCTCATGCTCCCTAGAGCCCTCCTTAGCGCAGCCTCTACATGTTCCGCCCGCTCCTGATATTTGGAAGGTTCATCCCAACGTCCTTCAACGTCCTGCTGGCTCTCGCTTGGCCTCCCTAAATTGTACATTGCATCCTCAAGGTCAGCAAGATCACTGTAAAGTCTGGTGACCCATGCTGGGGGCGTCGTATAGGAGTGGGTTGTTCGTGCTTCGCTGTCACCAACATCTTTCTGAGAGATTGGTATCGTATCTTGATCTGCTGTTGCCCAGCTCCGTTCTTGTCTCGCTTGAGAAAATGGGGATCGTCCCGGGGTAGAAACGTGTCGAATTGTTACCCCGGGGCTGCCATCTCTTGCTGCAGTTGGAGTCTCTGGATTTGGTGGCAGAGAAACACCGCAGCCACCCTCTTCGTAAGACCGAGGTTGGTGGCGCATCCGGCGCCGTCGAGGCCTACTTTCACCTCTTGTCTCTTCTTCATGCGAGTGCGGGCGCTGTCTTCGTGTATACCGGCCTCTGATTTGACCTTGGCTTGTCGCCATCCTTTTTCTATTTTGTATCTCTTTCCGCCTTCCCTGAACGAATTCTAAAAGTCTGGTTCCAACAGCACCTACAAATCGTATGTCGGCCTCCCGATTCTGGCCACCGTTCCACTGGGTACACCGGCCGGGGAGGGGCCCATGTCCAGGACCACCGCCGGGGGGTGTCTGATGGTGCGGCGGTTGTTGCATTGGATTCATGGCACTTCGGGGCGGCGGCCCGCGCTTGAGAAATCGGTGGACGGAGTAGTCCAACACTTCGCGTGCGACGTCCTCGAGAAGGGACGGTAGCTGGGCCACGGGTAGTCGAGCTGGTGTTTGGGTAGGCTTCTTTCTGGTTCGTGATTCATGATACACTTCCCTCCTCCGCGTCGAGTGGATGCGATGTCGTCTGCGAGCATTGAGGATGCGAGTGTGAGCTTCAACCTTTGGTGAATGGGGCGGTCTGGATGGCATCCTTGGTAAGCCACCTGACGGCGGTGGAGTTGATTGAGCGTATAAGCCGCTTGGTATTCGGGAAGTGTACCGTGAAGAACGGTGATGCCGCCGTGTTCTTCTGCTCCTTCGCTTACGTCTTGGGGCCATGGATGGAAAGGAATCCAAGAGCATGAGAAGTGAACGCACAGGGTTTCGAATGAACCCCATGACCAATGACCAGGACAGACAGGCGCTACTACCTACCCGTCTCTAGCATTCGTCATCGAAGCGCTGTCGTGATGTTCAGAGTGTCAAGCATGCACAAGAGACGAGTGCTCGGATTGGTATCGAGACGAGGACAGGGTAATTGAGTTTGCATCCCGTCGCGATTATCAACAGACCTCCATCTGCAATGTGAAGTATGAATGGTTTGCCTTCTAATCTCCTCACTTTATATTGTACAGACCCCGTGAGACAAGGATCTCACAACAGGCTCGAACGTCCAAGGTAGCCACCGTTATACCGGTTTCCTGTTGTGCATTGTGATTGTGTAGCCACCCTATCTTCTTGTTCTCTCTCTACTTGATACCGGAGTTGCCGTTGATGTTGCGCAATACCTCTCGTCTACGATCACTGTGCAAATGGTTAGGCAATTAGAAAAGCAAGATTGGTTGTTCGTGCAGGGTCGTATTCCAGTTTGTAAGTGAGATAATTATAAAATGCTTGATGAATGCTTGATGAATGTGAGGAAGCCGACGTGTGCAGATCCTATCCTTTTACAGGATCGTGCAGTGTGACTTCTTCTTTCTTCTTTTCCCTTTACTCCTCCGGCCATGATCGCGATCTCTGTCGCAAGACCGGGCACGTCTCCTTCTACCATCACCACCGTTGTTATTATCGTGTCGATGTCTATGCTGTCTCGGTGTGGACAGATTGCGCCCGTAATTTTGATCCGCGTCTCGATCATGTCGCCGACCTGCTCTCGAGCTTCCGGGCTCACTCATGGGCGATGGCCCCCTCAATGATGGTACTGGGGATGCGACAGAGAGTCGGCCTTTCCACCCCGGTGGCGGATTGCCATCTATAGGAGGCGGACCTCCATCACTACTGTCACCGTACTTGCAAGCGAATGATGATGGCCCCCCAAACCCGGACGGTCCCCCCATGCTCTGAGGCGCATCTCTATCCTCAATCTCCTTTCGAATTTGCTCAATAGGCTTAAGGCGAACCCAAGAGGGGAGTTCCCTCGAACTTTTTGATGATCCTGCCTTTGAAGAAGAAGATCCGCCCTTGGATCTGGAGCGGCTCCTCGATTTAGATTCACCACGAGACAGCAAGTCGGACTTCTTGACCTTGTCTGTCGTCATAGGCGAAGACCAATCTTGTGTGAGCGCGAGGCTAAAGAGCGCTCTTTCCTGTTTACTCGGAGGTTGTCCCCCAACCGACCCCCTCGGGCCACTTCTCGAGCGTGTTGATCTTTCAGATACGCTTGATGATGCATTTGGCGCGTGAGATGGGGAACCGCCGCCAAAGGGCATTGGCATCCGCACAGGATTTGGCACAGACAGGGAGGAGGAGCTACGTCCCTTGCCACGGGATCCTCTATACTCCGTCGACTCTGGCGATATTGCTCGCTCTTTCCCCTTCCCCTTGCTGTGTCTGTCCGAATCCTTGCGACCACCCTTGGCCTTGCCTTTTCCCTTATCCCGGTCATCGTCTTCGTCTCGATGTGAACGACGCCGCGAGGGACCGGGTTCGAATTCAGCTTGTGAGATGCCCAATCCGAGACCGGCACTCCAGCGCATGAGCTTTTCTCTTGAACTCGGCTCGGAGCTCCTGCTCCTCTTCTTATCCTTGTTCCCCATGGCAGGGCAGATGTATTTGTTTTCCTTTGTTGACTGGGAGGTCCGTTTGCTGTTTGCTGGTATCCGTACGGATAGGGAGAAAAGGTTCAAGAAACTGCCCGGATCGTGAGAAAAGAACATGCCCTTTTATACATGTTCGGGATTGGTCGTAGGAGACAGATGACGAGGATATTCACACCATCATGATGCCATTCGCATTGAATCATTGTCCATAAAGATCCGACATTATTCGAATTTGCAGACTGGCATCCGTTTGGAGATCCAAACCCTCTCCCTGATTGGCCTGCACATTGATTAGATCTCTTCTTCGCGTACAAGCACCATGGCTACCCCCAAAAAAGCGAGACGAAAGCCAAGTCAATATTCGCTTCGGGAAGCAAAAAAGAGCCAAAATTGAAAAAAGAAGACAGAACATAGAGTGGCCAGCACTGTCATGCAAAACAACCCCCCCGGGCCCGTGCCATGGTGAAGCTGTCTATACTGTCCAACACCATATGGAACCAGAATATGAAAATGAAACACAGCCTGTATCTCCCGGTACGCCAGCAATGTTTATGATGACCCAGTACAAAGCCAGACAGTCCCTCCCCTCCAATTCGCGTTGACCATTGCCATTGTCGTACCGACGCACGGGCACCAAGAAAAAAAAAAAGAAAAGAAACACATAGGCGGTATTAGTTCAACTGCCGAGTAGTTCCTTGATATCCTCAATTCGCTGGAGCTTCTTCTCCTCGTCAGACATCATACCGAGCGATGTTGCACTAAAAGCAAAGATAAAGCAACACGTTAGCAATCACAGATCACAGCGTCAGCCTAGAGTTTCATGGCACTTTTCGTTATACAAGTACCAGAGGCGAAAGAGGGGGGAGGGGGGGCTGCTCGTCTTACAGAAACTTCTTCCTCTCTTGTACCTTGAGCATACGCTCCTCCACGCTCTCGCTGACGATAAACCTATACACCCGCACCTCTTCGTCCTGGCCCATCCGATGCACACGATCGATGGCTTGCGCTTCGACTGCGAAGCTCCACCAAGGATCCATCATGTACACACGTTTTGCGCTCGTCAGGTTGAGTCCGACGCCGCCTGCCTTAAGACTGATGAGCAGAACAGTGAACTTATTGGACTCTTGAAACTGATTAAGCACCGCAACGCGTGCCTTTTGAGAGAGGCTGCCGTCCAACCGGAGATGGCGCATATTGGCTCGCTCCAGAGCGGGTTCGATGAGCGAGAGAAACGACGTGAACTGACTGAACACTACCGATTTGATATTCGGCCTTTCGCGCCGTAGTTCCCGGAGATGTTGGAGCAGTGCCACTACTTTGGCTGACGAGTCGTTGGTGCCCAGCCTCTGGAGGCTGATGCGCGGCTTGTTTGGAAGAAACCCGGTAGTTGGGTTGTCTTCATCGTCGTGTCGCACCACCTCGAACAATTCGCGCATGTTAATGGGCTCACGGCACTGCACGCATCGCGGTGTTCGAGCACGGTCGGTTTCGTGTTTCATATAGTCCAAGATGCATTTTTTGCACGTCGAGTGCCAACATCCCGTCACTGTCTGCTCAACCATGGGCTCCTCGGTACAGATTGGACACTCGTTGCTGGCCTCGTTGCGAATCTGCTCCAATACGTGTGTGCTATAGGTGAGGTCCTTGTTCTGCTCCATTTCGGCCGCGAATTTCTCCACAAGAAGATCGAGATCCATGTCATCGTCGAGCTCGGTAGCCCCATCTTCAGCAGCCGCTGCTTGACCCTCTTGCGCTACAAGCTCTCGTTTCCGAACAAGGATGGGATGGCAGCATGTTTGTCGCAAGCGCACAAGCTGGGCAAAAATACTGGCATAGGCTTTGAAAACCGAACCTGATGCCATACTTGCGTCAAAAGTATTTTTGGCCGCTGTGAAGATATGGTTGTAAATCTTGCGTTCGGTCTCAGAAAGCTCCACGTTGACAATATCAATCTGCTTAGGTGGGAGGGGGACAAGCCTGTATATAGAGCCATAGTTAGACATGAGGAGGGGAACAGAGGGCATGATTCGACTCACGGTTGCCCATTCGGTGTTTTCATATCTTTGGTTCGCCGCATAACCAAGGGTTCCAGCACTGTCTGCACAACGTCAAGCGCTCGCACAAAATTTTTCGACTCGAAAGGGACTGTGATGAAGGTTCTCCAGAACGAAAAGTTGTTCCATGGTTCTACGCCTAAGAAGCGGACGAGACTGAATAAATCTTCTAGGCGGTTGACGATGGGTGTGCCAGTCAAGGCCCATCGATGACGTGCCGCTATCTCATAGCACGCCTTGGCCGTCTTCGAGTTGCGGTTCTTGATCATGTGGGCTTCATCAAGAATGACACGGAAGAATTTGAGCGAGAATAATCCGCTATGCATGGACCGATCACCTTTTCTAGCTGCGATCTGGTTGAACTCGGAAAGGACCACGCCATAACTCGTAATGACCATATCTGGCGCTGAGGCCAGGTTTTCTTCACCGCAGACGGCCTCAAGATTGGCACTTTTTTCCGCCCCGTAGTAGACGAGAGACTTGAGTGTCCCTTCCTGAGACGCCTTTACGCCTTCACTCTGCCACTGGGCGAGGAGGGACATGGGCGCGACAACCAGAGTGGTCTTGGGAGCGGGCGCAATGCCTGTATTCCTGTGGCGGACATCGCTAACCTGCGGGACAGGTACTGGTTCATATTCCGGGCGGTGTGAATGGATCAAGCTAAGCATTTGGATCGTCTTCCCCAAACCCATCTCATCAGCCAAGATTCCTCCCAGGCAGTTTTGTTCCTGGGCCGGGAAGTCCAGTGTCATCTCGCCTGAGTACGGGTTGACATAGAAGTATTCCTGCCCTTTGATCTGAGGAAGATCGTTGTCGTAGACATCCTTGGTTGGCCAGGCATATTGTTCCCAGAGGGGATGGAGTGAGGGCTCTCGACTTCCCCTCTCGTCTTTTTCCTTTGCCATCATCCAGTGAAGGGCCTGTCTTTGATATGGCCGAAGGTCCATGGCGAAGGTGCTTGCGGGTTCGGCTTCTGGTGTGGAAAAATCAAAGGATTGGGCTTTCCGGTACAGGGCGTCAAGCTGGTCCTGTTCCAGCTCTTCTCCATCTTCGGCCTCTTCAGCTGGTGAGGACGACCCCGGTTCGCTACACTCGTTGGTTAGAAATAGGTAACACATCGACCAAGTGACCGATGTAGGGCCTTACTTGGTATTTTGGGATTTGTGCATCTCTTTGTTGTCTTTGACTTTCTTTTCATCTAGCTCGGCGGCCTTCAGAAGTTCTTGTCTTGCCTGCTTGGCAGCCGAGGTGTTTACACTGGTAGGCAGGAGGTTGATTTCCTGGAGGAGGCGCACGATAGCAATTTGGCGGAGTCGGATCGCCTTTTCCTCGGTCGTCTCCTCTTGCTCAAATATAGGCTTCACTGCATCGTCCGATTTGTTGAAGTGTCTCTTTTTGAAGGCCTGGTAGTTAAGGTATACCCTCAACTGAAGAAACACGGTATCGTTGGTGCGCAAGTTTTCGGGGGCGTACACGCAGGTTCCTTCGACAATACACACATTCTGGTCCAAGAGGGTAGACAGCCACTCGGCAGAGTCCTTGGCGAGTCTGCCTAGCTCTCTTCCACTGCTGTCCGTATAGCGAACTATCACGTCCACACGCCGAGCAGCAGCGGCTGTCATCCGAGCTGTAACGACCGGCATCCCGAGCTTTACAGGTCCCTTGGAGGGCTGTGGTATGTGCATCTTTTTCCTGTCAATGATAACCGTATCACCGTGTTTGAGTAAATTTCTCCCGCTTCGTGTGGCCCAACCCTCAACACCGAAAGCACCCAGGTAGCGTAGAGGTGGCGGTGGCGGCAGGTCTCGTAGCAACTGCGAATCATCGTTCTCTGGACCTTTGGCAGGTGTTGCGTGGCGGTAGGGAGAGGATCCAAGGGTTTGGCTTGAGGAGAGCGGGGTGGCACGACGCTTGATAGTCGAAGTCGGCTGGCTAAACCGTTTCCATGTCCCGTCAAAGTACATGTTCACAGCTTTTTCAAGGTTATCGCCGCAGTTGTTTCGAATGATATCCAAAGTAGCTGAGGGGACATCATGGCCGACAAAGGCCGTGAACATCTCCTCCTCGAAGGCTACCGCAGACGATTCGAGCTGTAGGCAGGGAGGTTCAGGCTGTATATTCTGTTCATGATTGGGGACTTGTGTCTCGTTTTGGCGAGTTGGTGTCAAGAGCAGATTCGCCCTATGAGTTGACTCGTATGTTTCTTCGGCGGACTCAGGCGTAGCATCCGGAAATGCTCTCGGGGGTGGCAGTTGAGGGGAGGGCGGGTGCCCGTTGCAAGTAGTAGATTCGGAACGGCCGCCGCGGAGTTTAAAGGCATCTCGCGGCCCCGATATCGTAGGTGACTGAGAACCTCCATACTTCCGCTTCTTAATAGGCGGTTCAGAAGGGTCTATTTGAGCCATGATCCATTGGAAGGCACACAAAAGAACGAAGCATAATCCGACCTGGAGGAAGTACGAGGAATTTTTACCCACCCAACTGAATAAAAACGCGTGCAGAATCAAAGACGACGCGACGGTGCTCCACCGACAAGACGGACTCAGGTGACTTATTAGGTTGACATTTTAGGGGTCCCCCCCAAGGTATTAGTACTTAAGGGACAGGGCACCAGTTAATAGCGCCTACGGAGTACTACTCCGTAGATAGTGCTTAGACTGGGCACTGGAGCACTGTGTGGAGCGAATGGATTGGATGCTTAGATTCCAAGTGATCTGATTGGTTTACAAGCCCCAATAGCGGCTGGGGGATCAATCGTGACCCACTGTTATCTGTTTGGTAATCGGAGACTTGTCAGTTGAGTAGAATGTCAATTGTAAAAACAAGTCGACGGCTAAATATCGGCAAACAAGCTCCTGAGTAAAAAAAGTGCACGTGACTTAAGGAATTTCCTAATTCGTCGCGGTCAAGTTTTTATGGGACCTACAAAGCACACTTTCGTCACTTTCGTTCCGAAAGCACTTCGTTAATAATGCCGTAATTAGTAGCTAACAATTTTCTACTTCGTATTACATGTACTTAACTACTAATCCATGATTTTTTTTCCCCCTCGAATGCTTTGAGGAGCTTCCTACCAACAAAAACAAGAGCGTCAAGGACTCCATCCTAGTCATGGGCGACAAAAATTCTTAATAGTGTCGTAACCCCCACTCTTCAGTCCTCATGCGAATAGCTCGAGATGGCGCCGCACGATGTGCCAAACTTCTCCCCCGGCCCGTCGCCGTGCGTCGCAGATTCGCATCAACCACAACAGACGCCCCAGTCGCTGAGGCCAAGGCTTACTGTGTTAAACAACTCGCGGCGTTTGATCGGGAAGCTTTCATGATCCGAAAATTTGTGCCTCGCCGTGCCGAAGACTTGTACGACGCCCTTCGCGCCTTGAACCTAGAGCTTGTCCGCCTTCCCGAGCAAGTCTCAAATTCTACTATCGCCCAAATGCGTATGCAATTCTGGAAGGAATCCATTGACGCCACATTTGCGGGCCGACCCCCCCGCGAACCTATCTGCATCCTCCTGCGAAAGGCCCTCGACGAATTACAAGAACGATCGCCCCGAGGCGGCGCCGATTCCCTCAACTCCATTAAATGGTGGATCTCCAGACTGACGAAAACTCGGGAACGATACATGGACAATCGCCCATTCCCGACTCTCTCATCTCTCGAAGATTATGGCGAAAATACCTACGCGAGCCTCATGTACGCCACGCTTGCGGGACTACCTATGAACAGTGTACATCTCGATCATCTAGCTAGCCATATAGGCAAGGCATGCGGCATTGTAGCTGTCCTCCGGGGCATCCCAATATTAGTGGCACCTTCAAAACCAGCACCTGGGGTGCCTGGCGCGGGGCCCAATTCTTTCCGTCAACGCGAGCCTACCCTGCTATTGCCACTAGACGTCATGGCCGAGGAGGGTGTCAGTGAAGAGGAGGTCTTCCGCAAGGGCCCGCATGCCGATGGCTTCCAAGATGCTGTCTTCAAGGTTGCCACGCGAGCCAACGACCATTTGATTACCGCCCGTGAGATGATGGCGAGCCTCCGAGCTGGCGACGGTCCTGGACACGAGTATGAACACGCAGCGGAAACTCATTCGGCGCTAACACGCTACACGGAACAGGACGACAGCACAGTTTCAAGCGATATCAAACGCAGTTTCGGCGTGTTTCTAGAGGCGATACCTGCGGGCGAATACCTCAAATCCCTCGAGGATACGAATTTTAACCCGTTCGAAGTGCGAGCCAATTGGAAGCTTCCATGGCGCATATGGCGGTCATTATCCAAACACCAGATATAGAGCCCATTCGACTGGAACCTTATTTACGGCTGGATGTAATATATTTTGTACTATGAAATTGGGGCATGACGATTCGAAAAAGGGCGTTTTAATGGCATTGTTCATTGTATATCAACTCGACCATTGCGTCTGTCTCCTCACTTCACTTTATGAATCCAAAATAATGAAGATGGAGTAATTTTTCCACATGAAAAAGGGTCTTTCCGATGATATAAAACCAATACAGATACAATTAATTGAATTGCTTCCTGCATCCTCCTGATATGTTGAAAAATATGTGGGGCCAATTTTCACACCCAAGACAAGGCGTCAATCTAGTGTAACAAGCCAAAAAAAAAAGAGCCTGACAGAAAAAAAAAACATCATAGGAATATCCGCTTTTCTTTCTCCCCAACTGAACCCAACGAACAACGGAACCACGAGCCACCGAACGACTGTTTCCAGGAAGAATCATCCCCGAAGCATCGAATACTCCAAATCGAAAACCCTCGAGTGGAATTCTAAGGCGACTCCCACCGCCACACCACACACGAAATGCTCTACGAACTCGTAGCAATCGTCAGCCTTCCCTCCAAATCACCACCTCGCACAAGATCTAACAGCAGAAACCCCAGGCCCGACCAGGCAACGTCGCAGAAGTAAAGGAGTTCGTCCCGCCTCCCCCCCCCCCCCCCCCACCCCCTGCATTCAATCCCCAGACCATCTTTCCGAAAATTCTAACCCAAACGAATAAAGCATAACCTTAACAATCGGAAATCTAATCCTCCGCAACGGCGGCGTAATCCGCGGCCTCGCAAACTTCGGCGTCTACTCCCTCCCCAAACCACTGACGAAGCACCAAACGAAACACCGGTCCGGCCACTACTTTGTCATTCGATACGACGCGCCCAGCGCTGCTCACGATGAGGTCCGCTCTACGCTCCGCGTCGACCCGCGCATGGTGCGCTCAGCACACGTCAAGCTCGGCGATGGCAAGTTGGAGAACATTGCAAAGTACGGGGCACCTACTTGGTCTTGAGAAGGCTTGCTTTCCCTTGAAAAAAAAATGTAAAGGGCTTTGCAGTTATAGAAAAGTGATGCCCATGCCCGCAAGAAGACGACTGTAGGATTGCGGAGGCGCACGGGTTCGGCCTAATGCTTTTCCCGATACCGAGCGCTGGCCGAATACCGACTGGTTTGGGTGTGACCGCGACACACCATAAAAGACGAATTGCACAGGCGGACATCTCGGATCGGATGGTTCGTGTGCACTGTACATATACATATAAAAGCGACCAGTCAGGAGCATGTACTATTACGGATGGTGTTTATCTAATTCATATTTTTCGGCTAAGATGCAATGTCCATGTATGAGTGTAAGAGTTTTCGTGGGCAGCTTACTCGGTTCATTGAGCTGCCGTTTTGAGTCTAACTAGCCTTTACTCTGTAATCCGGCAGGAACGCCGAGAAGAGGATGCCATAAAATTCTCAAATGGACAAGCCAAAGGAGACTGAGAAGATAGGCAAATGTAAATAAAAAAAGAAATACGTTGCGTCGTTTCCATGCCTTCCGATGCCACCAACCCAACCATAAATGTCTAGTGTACTAAACACGACGCACGAGGGGAAAGAAGAGAGGGGAAAAAAGAACAGGGAGGATACAAGAATTCATGAGACAGCCAGGAGACAGTGATGCATACCAAAGGAGTCGGGAGGAGGCGGCCGGCTCGGGCGACATAATAGTAAGGTAACCAACAATGCCGTGGGGAGCGAAAAATGTAGCGTTTCTCTAAGGCTCTCAAGAGTCGATCTCCATATCGGCCTCCTTCACGCCAATACCTTTGCCGTGGCACCAGGCAACAAAGTCATCAATCACGCCGGGCCACGCACCATCTTCGCTCCAGAAACCAAGCGTCTCATCCTCCATACTTTTGAACGCAAACTCCAATGTCATGTTCCACATGTCGCGATTCACCGATCTCGTCCACTTTTCGTTGAGGAAAGATACCCATAGGGGTAGCCAGTCTCGCCCCCCGGACTTCCACTCCAAGCCGGGATCAGTAAAGAGCATTCCCCAATACACGAGGGCGTTTTCGAGACTGAGCGCCTTTTGACTGGGTTCTTTTCCCACAACAAACGCATATCGGTAAACCTTTTTAAATAGCGCATGGTTGGAGGAGAGGCTCGCGATGTATGCTTGAACCAGAGCAGCGTGAGATTCGTGGTTGGCCGGTAGCTGGCGACCCGCTTCCACCCTACATCATGCGGCCCGATAATTAGATAACAATGGCAAAATGGCACTTCAGACTTCTGCGGGTTGTTTACTTCTATCGCTCCGATGCCTCAAGACATCGTGTAGATAGAGCAAGAACAAAGAATAGGGGAAAGGGTATATATAGAACTCACGCTGCGGTTTTCCATCCTTCAATGTAGCCCTTGCGAGTGATCTCGCCTATGCTTGGAGCCTGGATCAATTCGAGGGCTACAAAGAGACCAGCATTCTCGAGGTCAACATCGAGGTTCTGGCTCAAATACGACATCGATGAATCGACCCCGAGGACATTTGCGTCGTCTTTTTCGGTATCTAGTAGTAGTGCGAAGCCAGTTAGATATGACTATCAGGGTAGTCCAGGGTCTTATGCATCCAACTCACCCCTGAGTGTATCGAAAAGCTTGCTTAACGAGTCATCCTGGGCAGTGTTGTCTGATAAGGAGCCATTGCTATAGTATCTGGTCACCCGGAGGAGCACGATTAGCCAATCAATCACCAATTGAATCTTTGCGAATAGCCATGGCCAAAGTTTCCTAGAGGGGAAACAACAAGTAAAAGACAGCCACAAGTGTAATGGCGGGCAGGACACAGCATTATAACTTTATGAATATCCACATCAGCCCAATTCCTCGCTTGAGGAAGCATAGTGGAACCATACAACAGCAGGAGATTGTGGCAGCTTTGCACACCCGCTCCTTGCCAAGATGCTTCCCCCTCCTATTGGATCCAAAGGTCAACAAAATTGAATAGGCATTGATGTACCCAGAGTCTCTCGGGTCCGATGCTTGGCCCTTTTTGCTCGTTTTCCTCTTTGAGGATGGCCACAAGTGTATAGCCTTTGAAGGTAAGTGATTCCGCACGCCTTGCCACACCATTGTGGGCGTTGTGAAGGGCCGATACGGCCGATCTACCAGCTTCTGACGGCGGATGGGCTCGCCAAGCACTCAAGAGGCAAGGCCGTCAAGCTTGCGAGGGAGGTCGATAGTCCCTTAAGCAAGGACAAGGCCTGATGCGATTGGCGATAATGTCGAGCCCCGAGAATTCCACGACCTTCATGGAGGCTGAGTAAGTGTCGGATAAGCGGGCCTGTCAATCTATTGGAGGAAGACAGATTTGGCGAAGTTGAAAAGGGCCTCAGCTTGGAGATGGCAGAACGATGGGAAAAGAGGTACCCCTCGGGTAATAGGCAAAAGCACAAAGGCGTGCTGCAATTTGGTGGCAGCTACGGCATTTGGAACCCATTTTATGTGCCAGGCCACTGTAGAGCCTGTTTCAGGGCATTTGGAGACTCGGCGTCGATTCGGCCAAACTTTCTTGCTAGGACACAAGGCCCGGGGACGTGTTAGGTGACTTGACGCCAAGGGGAGGGGGGGTTCCCATAGAGAAGTGGGGGGCGGCCATTCCCCCACACCACTGGTACAGAGCCAACTGCGTACTCGCATCAACTCTGTGAGCCCATGGAAAAAAATTGTGGCCGAGGGAAGGGGTGTGGAAATGGTCTTCACCACAGAAGCCTTGTTGGCGGTGAACAAGTTCTGCAGGCGCCTGCACGCAATGAAGCACAAAATTTCCCCGCTGATGCCCGTCTTTTTTTTTTTTTTGCTACAATTTCTTCCCGTTAAAGTGCACCGGTTAAGAAGCCAGTGGCGATGTTGGCTTTGAATTGTGCAACAATAGAGAAATGTTGACGAAGAGGCGGCGGAGGTTGGCGTGTGACGTGATGAAGTGCTACGCAGTGTGCCGGGGAAAAAAACAAGCTCTGGCAGAGTGTTGACTAGGATAAAGCAAAGTCTCCTGGGAAAACCCATCGTCGCCCTAGATCTTGAGCAGGCATGGGGAACCTCGAGACCAGTCAACGGATGACGTGGGCCACCGAATCAACTGGCGGCCTACAGCTGATCACTGGAGCCCGACCCGGTCTAAATATGTATGTGCCCTCGGTTGCGTTCCAGAACTTCCGGCATGCAATGGACAAGCTTGGCAGCGCCGTGCTTACACACCGAAACCCGAAATCGACAGTATCATTTTATCGCAGAGCGAACATCGCTGCCTGGAGGCGGCGCAGCCACCGATTGCCCGTTCCAGTGGGTCAGGTATGGGCATGGCAGCGGACCCTGGAAATGTGCTGCATTTGGCAAAAAAAAAAAAATTGTCCGATGTTTGTTGACTAAGGGCGGTGACCAATGGCCAACTGACGTCTTTGAACAACCCCAGTCGGCCAGGATCCCCTTCTAGAAAAGAGAGACAACCGGAGGATAGATGGGAGGCACGGGAATACAAGGCAGGAAAAAGCAGGGGATAGGGGCAAAACAAAAGACGCCGAGAGCAACGAATAGGAAAGAAGTTGGGAAGGAATATGAGAAAATGACTTACGCATTAATGGCCTCCTGCAATTTGTAGTTCGAGTTTCTGAGGTACTATGAAATGGTTAGTGGTAAGCTTGTTTGTTGAGTGAAATATAGTTCTTGAGAGTCAGAGAAATTGGAACTGGATGTTCCGCTGCTCCACCCCGATATCAAAATCAATCGCATCGTCAAATATCCGCAGTCTCGGCGAATTCTCTGTCTATGGCACGTACGTCCAAGTGCAATCAAAGCCGGGTCGGGGGGGCATGCGGAAGCGGGGGGGCCGGCATGTGGAAACGACATGCTTTGACTTCCCAGCTTAGGTCGGCCGGAGCAGCTGCATTTCTCTTGCAATGTATGGAAGGGGAGAGGAAAGGAGACGAGAAAAGACCCTCTTTTGCTTGCCTATTGACTAACCCAACCAGCTCGTGTATACCACCCGATCACAAAAGGGATGACGACATGCCCGCAGGCTCCTATCACAAGGGCAGGGAGAGAGGCAGTGTAGCATATGTCTTTTAGGGGGGCAGCGGAAAGGGATTAATACAGTGGTGAGTAGTCCGTGGGTTGGCGTTCGAGACTTCTCGGCGTCCAACAAATGAGTAAGGCCAGAAGGAGGGACTGGGGAAATGAAAATATCTAATCCACGTACTCTTTGGGCTGTTTTGTCAGACACGGCCGTGAGCTGGCAAAACTGTTGCACCAGAGTCCTCTGCATGGAAGACGATGGCGCCATGTCGGGAGGTGTGAGCTGGGCAGCGGTGACGAGCCTAGCAACGATTAAGGCCGAAGAAGAGAAACTTGTCCTGGCGGTGTGGCTCCTTGACGTAGTTGGGATACGGCGACAATCGATCAAGGGTGGAACACACGTGCGTACGAGTACCGGCTGCAGCAGATGAACGGGCGCAGAGACGAGTGACAAGGCGACTTTCTCTAAGTCGAAAAATAAAAGAGGGGTGCGAGGGGGTACAGGTCGAAGGTGGTGGGTTAGGGTGGGCTGCGGGCAAGAGACAGCGGCATGTACGGAGTACAATAGGCGGTGGGAGGCTCAGGCAGTCGTGGGTTTTCCGATCAGGCCTGCAGAGCGCGCTGTTTCGTCGAGCGAATGTCTTGAGGGCGTACACAGGAGTACGAAGGACAGGGCAGAATTTTGTGGGAGCACGGGTCTGCGTGTGGAAACCGGACCGACTAGAAATCCGAGGAACGAAAAGCTGCTGTGCGTACGGAGTACTCCGTACCAGATTGTCAAATGCGAGGAGGGGGTTGTTCAGGGGTTGGGCAAGCCAATAGTGGTTTGGCAGTTCTGAGAGGAAATTCAATTTTGCAGAAGAAACAGCAAGAAGGTGTCCCTTCGATTTTTTTTGGCCTTCTTCCTTGACGCTGAGCCTTTGTGGGGAGAAGAGCCAACCTAACAGCGGCTTCGGATTAGTGTCAAGTAGTGTCGCGAGGGGCAGATCCCATCCATCATTCTTTCCAAGCCGTTCTTGGGTTTTCCTAACCCGAATTGAGATAATCTCGCATACCTAGGCGCTGTAAGGAAAACGCTGTAAAATTCTTTTCACTAGTTAGGTTCGTAACGTGTAGGGTTATCCTGAAGAATGGGATACTTTGTTTTCCTTGGTTGAGGAATAGGGAGGGGCTGACAAGAAAACCTGTGGTACTTGTACTGAGTATTACGTTGTAGGCTACTAATACCCTTGCAGTCGAATTGGCGAGGCTGAGGGAGGAAATAGCCCATGAATTCTAGCTGAACATTTTAGCAAATGAGAGCGCCTCGTTTGGCAAAAAAAAACCAACATTGGGGAGGCATTATAATAACATGGGCCTTGATATTTTTTCATTATTCTGAATATATGCATCTGCGTATTTAGGGCATCGAAGCCGATGCGCCAATAGACAGAAAATCCAAGGTTATAATCTCCCATAGCTGGTGGCCAGCCACCAGCCAAACATTCATTAATAATTTCTGCCACGCGATGCGGGAGCCTTCCAGAGACCATTTTGGACAGACATTTTTAGTGGACCCTTGAGCGGATGGGAGCGGGTCTAGTAGAGGTTTAGCCCTTTCTTAAGGGTCACCCCCAAAGTTTCAGTGGACTAGACACTCTATGGTCCCCTGTGGTCCAAAGTTGGATACACGCGAAAGCACTCTACGCGTTTCCAACCCACCAGCCAGGCTGAACACCGAACGCACGATCTTGAACTTTTTTTCTTTCGGAAATACTCCTTATTAGTCGGTTCGAATACATCTATACTCTTCTTAATGGAGCTCTAGCATACGCAGTCTCAGTGTATCGTTTACTGGTCCGCGCCTCAGTAGCTCGGCTCCGGCATGGCGGCCCAGCAAGACCAGGAGGCTCCCATCGACCTGTCAAGGCCGCTGAAGGGTGTGGTTATCTGCTGCACAGATATTCCACCCAACGAGCGGGTAAGCAATTGCCAACTTTCCCTTGGGTCGTAAACATTCTCTTGAGATTTATGCCGAGGATAACGCATCATGTCGGCTCTCGCCGCCTATGATTTCGTTTCCATTCAAATTTGCTAACTGGTTGGTCGTCCTTTCGCATACACCTAGACCGAAATCGAGAATAAGACACACGACCTTGGGGGCGTCCACAAATATGACCTCACGCCCGATGCCACCCACCTCATAGTGGGCAGTCACGACACCCAAAAATACCGCCATGTTGCACGCTCTAGACCAGATGTTAAAGCAATGGATGCCGGTTGGATCGAGACCATCACAGATCTCTGGCGGCGCGACGCACACATCGATCTCCCCGCCCTCGAAAGGGCTTGGGAGTTGCTTCCACTGGAGGTAGGGGGCACTCTGGCGCCTGGTCCTGACGGCACCCCGTCCAAACGCAAGAGCTTGCTCGTCTGCCTCACCGGCTTTGACGATCGTGGGTGCCCATACCTCCCTCCTCAGACGCAAAAACTGGACTCGGTCGACGTAGCGATTCAAGAGCGCTAACACATCAATAGCCGAGGAAAGACTACGGATCCAGACCAACATCACGTCCAACGGCGGTCAATACACTGGCGACCTCACCAAACGCGTCACGCATCTCATCGTGAAGACACCCCAAGGTAGAAAATATGAAGCTGCCAGAAACTGGGGCATACATACGGTGACCCTTGAATGGCTAAATCAATCCGTCTCCCGCGGCATGGTACTCGAAGAGAAATACTTCGATCCCCTCCTCCCGAGCGAGAGGCAAGGCATCGGTGCTATCGAGATAAGGGACTCTGTTAGAAATGCTCCGGGGAAACGCTTATCGGCCGTGTCTGCTGGGGATGATGACGGTCAGAAAAGGAAACTTCGCAAGACGGCAAGCATAAAACTAAACTCTCAACGAGACATGCTATGGGATGACATTCTTGGCAAAAAGGACACCCCGAGCCAACCACCAGCCCTGTTTGCCGAAGAAAACGCGAAGCCCGATATTTCAAGCTCCGCAAGATACTCTTTGGCTCAACCACAAAGAGTTGAACCCGAGGCACCAGTCGTGGATGGGGTCTTCGGCCCATGCCTCTTTTTTATTACAGGCTTTGCCCAGCGGCAGCATGACATACTGTCGCAAGCAATCCAAGGCTTAGGCGGATCGATCTGCGGTAGCATAGAGGAGCTCGAACGTCGAGGCACTGTAGATGATCCGATACGAAACCGATACGTCGTCGTCCCCCAAGACCGCAAACCTGAATCTCTGCTTAAAACTACAGTCGGAGCCCGCGCTGCTGGTGCACAAGTAGTGACAGAATTCTTCATCGAGAGCTCCCTTCATAGAAAGCAACTTACTAACCCCGACGATCATGTACTTGGGCGGCCTTTCCCTGTTTTTCCCATCCGCGGCTTCGAAGGCCTCTCCATCTGTAGTGCCGGCTTCACAGGTATTGAACTGCACCACCTGGACCGCAGTGTGCGCCAGTTGGGCGCGAAGTTCGAGGAGACGTTCCGGCGCTCAGTCTCGTTACTCCTTTGCAAATCTCCTTCGGCCGTTCGCCAGGAAAAGCTAAAATTTGCTCTCGACGCAGGGATCCCCGTCGTGTCCATAGATTGGCTCTGGACCTGCATCGGGATCGGAACCAAGGTGCCCATCGCAGACTTCATGTTTCCCGAGCTGAAGCAGCGGGTTCCCGGCCAGGGCGCGATCGAGTCGAGGGGATCCAGGCAGAGCAGCCGAGGAGAAACCGACAATGCAGCCTCTCGTAAGGACAGCGGAGGAGAAGACCGGATGAATGATCAACGTCGCAATCCAGCCGGGCCAGGCTCGGCATCAACGTCGAACTTCGTCACGGCACCAACAAACCCTTTTGTGGAATTCTCCGGATCGCCCACCCAAGTTCCGGAACAAGAACGCCCGGGAAAAGGGGCCCCTATCAACGGCCACCAGATCGCAGGCTCTCGATCCTCTGCCCCAAACCCTCTCGCTGAACCAAACCCTCCAGAACCTGCAACCGCCTCGCCGCCTCGCCCTAAAGCCCACGGCCAATCAGAAAGTCGCTCGACATCCCACCAACCCCAGGACGATGACGATATAAATAAAAGGGCGCAAGAAGACGGAAAAGCCCTCAAACAGGCACAAAAAGAGCTCCAGAAACAAAAAGAACGCCTCGCCCTATCTACAAAACTCTCCTCCCTTCTAGACCCCACTCCTCCGAACCTAGACGATCCGGAGAACCCGAATCTCAATCTGCCCGAAACATCCCCATCCAAAGGCAACGCGTCCAAACCGAAGTCACGCAGGAAGCGCGAAATTTTGGGTCGCGCCGTATCCTCCGTCTCCGCCTGCAGCAGCGACGCAGCAGTGCGCCTCGACACGCTAGGATCAGAAATCGGCGCGGACGAGACGGAAATCGATGGTGCAGCAGATATGCCGGGGACGCAGGTAGGGTATGAGGATCGAGAAGGAGAGATTGCCAAGAAGGCTTTGATGAGTCGTTTGACGGGCAATAGTGAGAAATGAAACTACCCTCTTCTCAATCTCTCGGGTACCTTTTTATGTTGATTTTCAGATGTAGGGTTGGCTCTATGGTGTTGGGTAAAATAAGGGGGCATACACGGTTTGATTTTTAATGAAATGTAAGCGTTATGATAGTACACAAAAGAGGAGCACTCGAATGTCATTTCTCACAAACAATTAAAATGTCAAGAAATAGAAATAGTATTGGACAATCTGGGTATCTCAGTAACCTCTAAGCCATCTCATCTCGTCTCTCTTCTAGGATTTTCCAACTCCTCATTAGATAAAAATAATGGTAAAACGTACATGTTTACGAATCGGCTCCGAAACAGGGGAAATAACACGGTAATGAAAATGTACGCTCAAAGGAAATAGAAACAAGGAAAAAGGAAAAAGAAAAAGGCCGTGGGATACGTAAGCCATTAAAAGGGTTCGTTCAATGCCAAAGTTGTACATTCACAGCGCAGCTTCAGTTAAAACGCTCAACAAACTGACTGCTGCGCCGCCGATACCCGCTGCGCCGAGGGCATCGCTCCACGTCTTTCGCTTGACGGGGCGGTCCCTGTCCCTGTCATTTTGGGCGTCGCGGTCCCTGTCGCGGTGGCCGTCTCGATCCCGATCTCGTCGGTGGTGTCGTCGGTGGTAGTCCCTGTCCCTGTCTCTTCTGTCCCTCTCACGGTTCGGGCCGCGAGCCCTGTTGCGGTCTCGGTCTCGGTCGGATTCGCGCTTCTCGTAGTCGGTTTCGCCGCCAGATGCTCGCCGCCTGCGTCGCTCGTCGCGGCTTTTTGCTTCGTTTTCTTTTTCATCTTCTTGGTCAGGGAGGTCAAAGTGTACACGGTGATTGTCTGTTTTCTTCAAGATGGATTTGGGCATCACCGCAACGGACGGAGAGTCTTTGCTCGGCGGGTCTACGATGACGATGTGGCGGCGGATACCAGAATTGCTGTCGTCGTCGTCGTCGTCGTCGGCATAATCGTCGGTGTCACTATCTGCCAAGGTGTCTGACGAAGAGGAACTGCTATAAGAGCGATGATGCGCACGCCGTAGACGGGCGGTACGAGCCTCGGCGCTTTGCTTGGCATATTCGTTGACGTCCTCGCGCGTGAGTTTACCTAGGATGGCAACAAAATCCGGACGAGCCTTGTACCGCACGCCAGCACGCTCCAAAACCTCGGGGCTCACCAGAGTACGCCGAATCTTGGTCCAAGTGGCCCCAGGTGGAATGACATTACCGTAGCGGTCCGGGGCGATGGGTGGAAACTTGGAGAGTGCCGAGTTGTATGATGGCGGGGGGCTCGCGGCCCCGGGCAGAATCTTGGGCGGCACCGGGGGCGCATAGAGGGGCGAAGTTCCATATTGATCCCATCCCGGTGACGAGGCCAAAAGGTCGGCACCAGGGGGGGTGGGCATACCTGCGGGTACGAAGGGGAGGATACGAGGGCGGCTGGATGGTGAAACGGGGGATATGGGCAAGGTGTTGCTGGGGGACAACTTCAAGCCAGCAAATTGGGAATTCACATCCGGGAGGGCCAGGAGATCCAGAGTGGAGACGAAGGTGAAATCTGGATCTTGGTACGGGTCCTGATAGGGATCTCGGAAGGGCCCTGTGTGGATTCGAGGAACGCCATTGTGCGAAGTGATGTCTCGAGGCAAGCGCGACGGCTGAATGGCATGGCCAATCGCACCAGGGGGTGGCTGGTCCTCGGGTTGGCGGCGAGCTTCTCTCATGGATGGGAGAAACTTTTCGTTCTCTGAAGGGACGATGAGTTCTTTTGGGCTCGCTGTTCCGCTGTCAGAGGAAACGTCTTGAGCAGAAACGCGATGGTATGGTGGATGCGCCAGGAGTCCGCGCACCGAAGGGCAGTCTTTTTCTATGTCGGCAGCGGATTCCAATTCACGGATATAGGCTCTTAAAACCTCCTACCAAAGGTACGGGGCTTGTTAGAACCCTTCTCTTCCCAATTGATTGCGGGAGTTATGGGGAAAGCATGGGGGAAAGCATGGAGGAGGATGACGTGCCTTGTTCTTCTGAAGGACTTCACTTGAAAAGCCTTCACGTTCCAATTCAATTCGAAATTGACGCCAGATGTCGTCGTTAGTCTCTGCAAATCCCGAGTCACGCCGACGGAAGAGCTTGTGAGCGATGGCGTCTACTTTATCCGTGATGGCCTCGAGGCTCTCTTCGCTCACGTTGAGAGGAATTGTGCGACCAGGCTCAGCAGGCCTACCTTGTAATTGAATGGCGTCGAGGAGTTGGGCAGTCTTTTCGGTCTGCGCGTCGAGCGAGCCTCGCAAGGCATTAAGGCGAGCACCGTCCCAGGTCGACACAAAAGGATAGCCTGCGGGCACCTGGGCAACAACGGGTCCTTTATCAAGAAAGGCTTCAACCTGGCGCAGCACAGCGTCGCTATCGGTGAGAAGGACTGAAAGACGATGGGCGTAGATGGGTGCGTCGGACGAGTTCAAAGGAGAGTCTTGTTCCTCGGCCTCGATGCGAAGGTGGCGTAGGAGACCATGGAGGTGGTGCACAGAGTCTCCCAGTTTCTCTGGATTTGGAGTGACGTCAATCAGGCGATGCTCGAGTTTTCGAGCAAGCGAGCCGATGGCGATGATGTGGTCGACAAAGGAGCCTTCAGACATCGCGTTTAGGTCTCTAGGTCGAGGGAATATACGGAGTATGTAGTGTCCCTTTGTCTCGCGTGTCTACCTTCTCTGTCACAGGAGGGTGTAGCGGGGAGGTGGGGGCAACGCTGCCAATACGGCCCGGGGGGCTGGGGGGACCAAGGGCGATCGTGGTACCCTCTCGAGACAAATACTTGTACGAGCTTCGAATGGAATGGATGGGAGATGTTACAAAGGCTATAAAAAAAGAAGAAATGAATACGGGAAGCCAAAGGGTTGGCCGGCCTTCACGTCGCCACTTGTAATATTGAAGAATGATGGAAGGCGAGGGAGCCTTGTACAGAGTATCCACATAGACAGAAAAGGGATCGAGGGAATATTGAAAGGAATATGTAAAAATATAGATTCAGGTGGAGTAAACTACATGTAGTTTAGAAAGATATTGGTGTCGAGTGAACCATGGTTTGGGGGGTGAAGAAAAACAAGTCAAGTGTCAGACGAGGAGGGCCGGATACTACAGACTGTTCGTTTTGTGATAGTGTGCATTGAGTATCGTTACTACTGGACAGGACCAAGCTAACAAGACCGGCCACAAAGCAGGCCGTAGTACTTGTATCCTTCTCTGAAGGGTAAGCAAGTGAAGACCGGGTGCTGGGATGTACATGTATGTGTACTCCGTACAGCCGATCGCTTTGGCGAGGGGCGCAATGCAGCGCAGCGCAGCGCAGCGCAGCACAGCGCACTTTTACAACGGGAAAGCCGTATTTACGGGAGTACCAGTACCACCAATGAGAAACCAAGACACGGGCGTCGTGCATCGTCGAATTATGCAATGCTACATGGTTGATATGGGCGGGCCAAGCGACTAATCCCACGTCGCTGCTTTAGTTCGCTGTCATGGAAGAATTGAAAACCGCGAGTGAGGGTCGAGCCGAAGCATGGGGAGCAAACTAGCAAGAGTTGAGTTAGAGCATACTTGTAATTTGACGGGGCGAAGGAAGAAGATGGAACAAAATGACAAACATACTCCGTACTCGGTAGCCAGGGATGATGACTCTGTCAATCGGTTGAGCTTGAGGGGACGCCCAGCCCAGGGGGAGGGGAAAAGCCCATAGGAGCATACGGAGTAGGAGGGGGTGGAGACGATGACGGAGGAAGGTAAGATGGTTGGAATCAATACGGAGTATGACCAATCCAAGTGCTTACAAGTACTTTGTCAGTAAACTACTCCTCTCCGTACAAGTACGGAGTACTCTGCCCTATTTCTGTGGCGATGCAAGGACCCCAGTGGCGGGATTGGTGGTTGCTGTCTTTATTACTTGTAACAAGCAAATACAGAGTACGGAGTACGCAATAAACTACTTCGCAATACCCTGGATCTGACAGAGAAATTGCATCATAGGATCAACCCCTCCAAGCTGTGTTTTCTGTGTTTCTTTGGGGGGGGAAGGGGGGGGGGGGCAATTGCGGAATACCACGCAGTCACACACTCTTCCTACCTACTCTACTCTATATTGGCAGAAATAAAAGCCAACTCGCCATAGTTTACAATCAAATCATCAAGTCGAGTTGGCCACAGGACGGCACCCCGGTTGAGCAGAACTGGGTACACTACAAGGGGGGCAATGCAGGGTCTAGTACGGAGTAGTAGTAGTTTAATAGTGGCTTAGTAGAAGGGGGGAAGGGTGGGGGAGGGGTCATTCGGGCACCAAAGCAGACTTTGAATAGGGCACCGAAATCTTCATTAACCCACAAGGCCTAGCTTCGTAGGCACGAGTTCTACTCCGTACAAGTACTACTACAGTGGTGTCACACGGGTATTATCGATTAGCTCCCCGCCTACTCCGTAATCTGGCCCATCTTTGGATGCTAACACTTTATTCCAAAGACAGAAGACTAGACCCCTTTCCCCCCTTCTACCCTCCACTAATACAGCTCTTGTTTCCCTTTCCAATATACTCCGTACTCCGTATTTATTCACGTCTAAGCCTCCATGAACTGACTCGTCCGTCCTCCCGCATGCGGTCACAGCAAGAATACGGGGACTGTCATTTGTTTTTCGAGACCCTTGTCGATCCAGCTCTGAGCGTGTCTGTCCATCCAATCAGTCAATCCATAATATTCGACGCGCGCTATCCCATCACCCATCTGCAAGCCACACGCCCAAACAGGTTAGTTAATACAGTATTCTCGCCATTTCGCTCCTTTTCCCGTCCCTTCATCGAGAAAGACATGTTGTCCTCGATGGGCAAAATACCGCCCGTCGGGCATTCACAGCCACGTTTGTGTGCCCACAAGTTTGGGCAAATTGAAAAACAGCCTCAAAGCTATGTGCCTTTAAAAGACTCATGCGAGGTTACCATTTGCCCTTGAAGCTGGTTGGGGCCGGGTTACTTGCGAGCAATGGAAGGGGTCAAAAGCGAAAAGCAACTCCCGTGCCACATGACACATTCATTCGCCGCACACGCACACATACACCATCACCTCTTATTATTAGTGCAGCCTGCCCGCAGTCTCACCTGTGTATCCTGGGCGTAGTCCTCCTGGATAGACAGACAGACATGTAGCACCTCCGTCATTCCCGCGATCCTCGGTCTGTCCAATACTAGACTCCCTCGTGGCCTTTTCCCACCCTCCAAATAAACAAGTCACACGTCCTCAAAATCAACCTCGCCCGAGACACGAAATGGCCCAGATGCCATATTTCACAAGTGTTCGCCAACCATTGGCTTCTCGACCACATGTGTAATCCGGAAAGTCCCCGGACCACGCTTTTACACCACTCACATGCACTTGATGCACTCGCAGCCTTCGGCCTGTCTTCTAGCTCGACTATGACTCTAGGCAACAGTCCATTTGCTATCTCATGTAATTCGGTAAGATTTAGTGCGACCTTAGCATCCTGGTTGTAACGAGGACAAACAAGTAATAGGGTTTTTATGCTACCTCAAACCTATCAATATCAATACACATAGTAATTTCATCTTGACTTGTCCGCATAGTGTATTCAGCCCATGAGTGAACTTGGAAAAGACAACAACCGAGAAAAAATATACAAAGGTGGTTGAACAAAGAAACAAGAGACTGAAGGAGGTTCTGATCGTGCCCACTGGGGTTGTATGTACTGTGGAAAGCTCGGGTCGAGTCCTTCAAATTCCGGCCAACGAGACTGTGCCAATGGTGACAATGAAAGCAAGGCTTGGCCATGCCATCGCATGTGAACCTGTGACTCCGTTAGAAGAGTCGCTACTTGAGTCGTCCGACCCAGTAGAGCCCTTGCTCTCAGAGGGAAAAACAGGCAGCCATTCCATACAAGTACGGATCCAGATCGATGAGCCGAACCCCGGGGCTATCCTTGAAAAGACCAGGGTGAATAGCTGCCCGGACCGCCTTGGAAAGGATAGTATCAGGAATAGGAGAGCTCCGGGACTTCAATCCGTAGTCGGGACCCTTATCCAGTAGCGCAAAAGAACGTCCAAAAACTCTCCTTGCTCTACGAGCCACGATGAGTTGTACAACCTCACTCGCTGTGCTCCGCCCAATCACACTTGGCACCAGAACTGGGCTGTGTTTTACATAAACTAAATTGCCGAGAGAGAGTACATAGCTATTATACAGAGCTCTCAATTGGATCGAAGATGCAACTCGCTATCTCATCCTGCGTCCGAGAAACAAAACCATAAACACCGTGATACACAGTCGACCAGGAAGAACCGCTGGGAATATAGAATCAAAACGAGTGAAGAGCAAAATCTAGAATCAAACCCCTTGCCAGTTGCCTCGAATCAAAAAGAAAAAAAACCGTCCCTCGTAAAGGCCTCGAACATGGAAGAAAAAGAAACAAGTGTGGCCAAGACATAATGAAACGAGCCATGGATTGGAAGCTTGTGGCCAGCCGCAGCTCGATTCGCAACTCGTATCAAAATACTATTAGCCCTAGCCTTTGTGAAGTGTGAATCATAGACACTTCCTTCCAGTTGGTTTGGTACGCCGGAAAGCAATGGAGAAAGAATGCAAAGAACTGCTTAATTCTCAAGTACGCCTTCTTCCAGTACGTGCAAAGGCATTGCAGACCACATTTCCTCGAGGGCAATCGGCCTAGGTGGCGTGACAGAGTCAGCTTTGCGTATTGACCTGAAGGGCATATTTGACAGCCAGGGGAGCTGGGGAAAATGACATGTTAGGGGTTACGTACGATGGCGCTATGGTCAGCTTCCTCCCTTTCTCAATGCATCGGGAGAGGAACCTTCGTTTGGTCCTGTCACGCTTGAATTCGACAAACACCTCACTTGGTGTCATTGGGTCGTCTGTTCGGGAAATCCGCAACGTGATCTTGACCTTGAGCCCGGCGGGATGGTGAGTAATGTCCATGATATCACCCATGGGAACGTCAAAATTGACTGGTGGCTGGAACTGCTTCCACTCTGGCGGATCACCCAATTTTAATACCTGGTGCTGAAAATGGCCACCGTCCGTATAGTGCCAGCACTGTGTAATGGCTGGACTTGTGGCCCAGAGCTTCGTCTTTATTTGGGATAAACGGAAATCATTATGGTCAATTACGCCGCATACCGAATCGATATCGGTAAAACTGTCGTAGGCAAACATCTCCGTCTCCGGCCTGAGGCCATTACCACTCGCGTCTTCTCCTATCGCGATAGGCCCACCACTTCCGGAGGATTCCTCGGTTAAAGAACGAAGTCCTCGCGTACCAACACCGAGCGACAACGGCGCGGCCACATTATTAGTTCGAGATGGGGTGGCTTCCAGACGCGAGTTGCCGGTCAGGGCAGATTTTCCTCTTTCGCTCACCTTTTCACGAACGGATAATCGTTTGAGGGAATTCTTCTCTGGTAGCTTCTCATCTTCATCCTCTTTGATACCTTTGCTCGAGCTTGGTTGTTCGCTGGGATTGACATACACGAAAGGCTTCCTGGCCGAGCCACCGCCGCCACCGCCGCCACTAGCCCTTGCTGACCCTCGTTTGCGTTTGTGGCCCGAAGGGCGCCCTATATTTCCAAAGCCACTCAGCCGTCTCAGGGCGGTGAGTTTAGGATCATGGTAGAACGTCTTGATCACATCCAAGAGTTTGAAACTCTCTCCCTTCTCTTCGATCAGCTCGTGCAGCCGCGCACGGAGCCAGTAAGATGGCTTGACAGCCACCTTGAACTTTTCTAACTCCTCTATCGTGTTAACAAGTCGGAATAAGGTATCATAGGTGGCCAGACCAGGCAGCACATGTTTTTTGGAGAGGAGCTGGTACGGGTGAAAGTCTCCGGTTTCCATGAATTTAAGAATTGCTTGTCCGCGCCGCACTTGTCGACCCTGGATGAACTTATAGTTCGATTCATTTGACGTTTTGCATGGTTTCTGCAGTGCTGCCTCGTGCTTCTGCTGGTAGCCTTCAAGCAGCACCTGAGTGGCCGCCACCGGGTCCTTCCAGCTATCGTCCCAATAGGCATGATTCTGGTCAATCTTCTCAACCGGAACGCCTTCCATACACTCCGGGTATGTATAGACTTTTCCATTGTGGCGAAGCTCTACACTCGGCATCATCAAGAGTCGAGTCTCTTCCTCGGTCAACTCCATGGTCGGGTCGCCGCTCACGGAAGGAGACACTGGCGCTGTCTCGTTAATTGATTTCCGAATATCAGTTTGCTTTCCTTTGGTCTTCCGCGCACTCCTCGGCGCTCGCGCACGTGGTGCACTCCGGGGGCGAGGAGTCGAGTACTCTTCTCCCATATCCGTTTCCATATCCAAGTCTGAAGCTACAGGGCTACCGCCCTTTTCAGCGTCTTTAAGGCCACAGTGAGCTTGGTCCCACTCGCAATTACCGCATTTTGGAAAGAACTCGCCAGCAACAGCGATGCAACCGCCGAAAGGTCCATGTCCAGACTGGCAGCCTTGACACGGTGCCTGCTGGACCTCACCTGTTGCTTGGATCATACACGCTTGCCACTTCGTAGATGAGGTATCGTAAATAGCATCGATATAAGCTGGAGTAAGACGATAAAATGGGCGGGTGTTGACATGTCTTTTAGTTGGCAAATCTAATAAGATTTCGATGCTTAAGTTGACTTGGGGTATCTTTTTGATCTGCTCTAGTAGCTTCTTATCATCGCCACTCCAAATTTCTGCGCCTGTGTGGGCGAATTGTTCGGCGTTGTTCTGGGGCGGACCTGGTGCCAATGGGATACGGTGTAGACTCTTAACGAAGTTGGGATCGAGATAGCCCTGTTTTCTGTTCTCGCGAAACTGGTTTACCATATCTTGGCAGAACTGGTCGCGTTCATAGGCAAGGCTCGAAGACTTCTGGATATAATCGGCATCTAAGTTATCAAGCCGCAACCGTTCTTCGGAGATGGCTTTTTCAACCTGACGGAGCTTGAGTTCCAGTCTAGTCTTCTCGTACTCTGCATTATCTATTATGAGTTTGGCCATGCGCTTTTCGTGCTCAAACTCAGCTCTCCGCTCGCAATCCTCGCGGCGATGCTTTTCACGAAGATCTGCCCAGAACTGCTCCTCTAATCGAGAGAATGCTGCCTCGTTCTGGGCTGTTGGAGTGTCTGTTGCAGGCATATTCTAGTGAATAGCTAAAGAGAAGCAGGACAGAGAGCGGCCTGATCCTCTAGGCCCAGTGATGATCCAGGCTCCGTTTCTGTCCTCCTTAGCTCGATGAAGGGCCTATACGCCAGAGGCCCTTTGCTGACGGGGAACCCCTCTAATCTTGCCCAAACGCAAAGTATATAACTTACGATGGGGCGATTGCGGAGTACGAAAAGAGTACGCGGAGTAATGAAGAAAAAAATAGGCGAAAAAGAAAATAGGTCGCGACAAGGGTTCGACGCGCCTCGTCCAGAGCCTGGTGTCACACAAGCAGAAAGTGCTCTCCGAAATAACGAATTAACGCTGTGCAAAATTTCGCGCGTCCGTTCTCTTTCCTGCTTCTCCCTTGCGAGAGCCGCTCTTCTTTCCAATGTGCGGAGAGATCCGAACCTAAGTAGTGGTGAGGTGCTTGAAGTAGACAAAAGGCTTGACGAATATTGGCGCTTCCCGTTTGCGTCGGGCTAGAAAGTGGCTCGAGCAGTCTTCTTCAGAAGAAGGATCAGTTTGGTTTTTTCTCTGGAATGAAGAGGGAAGATTTATGTTTGTGAGAGGGCTTTTATAGGAGGAACGGGAGATAGATATATGGGAGAATTGAAATGGTATTTCAGGGATGGGAAACAGAATGGAAATTTTGTTGGTCTCGCTGGCGTATTCACCTCTGGATTTGAGATAGCCAGGGGTGGGGCGGCGCGATATTAGAGCTTGTGCCAGTACCGTACCAACGTACCTACCTGCACTATTTTACACTGGAGTATTAAATACTCCATACTCTGGGGTTATTCCCCTATTGATAACACGCTCTATCCCCCACCTCCCTGTGTCCTATTAACCTACAAGTACTTGCCAACTGCCTACCTATTCCCTACCAATATCGCCAAGGGGGGAAATGCCAAGGGGGGAAATGCCAGGGCGTTGCATTGCATGATTGTCTTCGAGTTACACGGCTCGGGCCACGTCCAATTTATACTAAACTAGTAACCGAACGACCACATTGTTGATTGATATTCGAGAAATATCTAAGCGAAGTCACCAATCGCCAGACGAGAGCCAAAGGACCGCCTAGCTAGACATGTGAAAAGTAATGGATCTAATTAATAATATTTACCTAGCTTTTATGGACGTCCTGGAGGAAAAAAAAAGAACAAGAAAAGAGAGGACCATGAACCAGTCGGGCCTCTGTACCAATCCTCTCTTCACGAGGTGAGAAGAGGTTTGAACCAAAGTCCGCACACACTGTAAGGAGGATAAGAAAAAGATCACCACCAGCTATCTTCCCACCTCCGGCATGAGTATAAAGTCCCATCATAGCTGTGTTGTCGTCGCAAGAAAAGAAAAGAAAAGAAAAAGCCGTAAAAACGCCTCCCTTGATATGCACACCAATAAGGGGTAATGAAAACCCCTGTCAAAGAACTGAACATGAATTCCCCATACATGTCATTATTGTCCTACCCATGGCTGGGCATCGCAGTGGTATACAAAAAAAAAATTAGGGCAGCAGACCAATGGCCTGGCCAATAGGAAAATCATGAGATGGAATTGTTCGGAAAGAAGCACGAGGCATATGCCTCGATTTAGTATTTTGAGGAGTAGCGTGCGTTAGAAGGCGAGTAAGGATGGTCGAAAGCGCTGGACTGGCCATATGGATCGTCGGTATAGATGGTTGCTCGTCGTTCGTCTTCAGGTATCAGTTCCTTCACTTCCCAGTTATTCATGCGCGTGCCGACAGAGAATTCTAGGTCCTCCTTGGTAATAGAGTCCCAGTACTGCATAAAGATGTTAGTCGGATACGACGAGAGAAGATATGGCGGGCTTTGTTGAGGTACATACCTTGTAAACCATCATCACGCCAAGAAGATTGCACACTGTAGCAAAGAAAAGACCGTCGAGGTAATGGCTGACGGCAATGCAGATTGTCGAGCTGAAAGCGTATAGAATGACTTGGCCCACGATGAAGAAGAAGACACCAAAAGCAATGTCGCCAAGGGGCCAGCGGTCCTCGAGAGTTCGGAGAACAAGAAATACTTGCATGGCCAGATACACAAACAGTTGTATCGCGTTAAGAAGATAGAGAACAACGAACAGCCCGATGGTGTTTGTGGGACCAAGTCCTGCCCAGGACTTGAAGGTTGCAAGTGAGACCATAAAGGTGATGACGAAGCTGACGAAGGTACAGAGACGGAGAAGCCAGACCGAGAGCGGGGTTCCGTCCTCATAAAGCTGGAAGCCGACAAATCCGTTGATAAACAGGCATGTGACGAGAGCAGAACTTAGGCCGTTTTGTATCGCAACAAAGAAAGGATACGGTGCTGACCCGGGCGGGACGACTCCAGCATCAACAATTAGAGAAATGAAAGAAAGTAGCATATAAAGGTAGAAAAACATGGTGATTTCCTTTCGGCCTAGAAAAAAGATGGCAGATGTTAGTAACAAACTTGCACGAACAAAGTAAGGAGAGAAACCAGATTTCGCAGCCGCTTCGGTGGATTCATCCAACATACCAACAGCAGTGAATTTTCCCCTGATATGGAGAATCATGACCACCGTCATGACAAGGGCCACAATGTGCATCGCACTAGCAGCACCTTCAAAGATCATGGTGTTCGCCAGCTCAATGTTTCGAGCATAACAATCAGGCTCGATCCCCACGGGACTCCCTGCAGCAGACCCGGCTCCAACGGATGCACATAACGGGAGAGGCGTCTTTCTGCAAATATCTGTAAAGTCCCCGAATCCCGCCATTTTCGGTTCGTGTATTGCGACGATCCGCTAAAAACCGTCCGTGTTTCCTCTGCTGTGTATACTAGTGATTGACAGTACTACCGACTGACTACAACACTCCGAAGTGAGGGTGAAATCGAGCGCGTACGAGAGTCGTAGCAGCGGTCGGTATGTTGGGACACGCGGTTCTTGGCAGAGGGTCGGGCTAAAGAATTTGCGAAGGGGATGACGGTATAATTCTCAACAGATGCTATTAATCGATATTGATCGCATCGAGTGGTCGTGGCGACGGCTGGCAATCGCCCTCCGAGGAAGAGTTGTTCGTCCCCTCGAACCAATGGGAAGGATGATTAGCAGACAGAGGATCTCGCCTGAGCAAAAGTGATATACTGCAAAAGGAAAAAAAAATAACGGTACAAAAAGAAATGCTAGAAAGAAGAGTGAACGAGTGCGGTAGTAGGCCGAAAGACGGATAGCCGTGACAAGGTCTGGCTGAGTGATAGAAAAGTAAGATGTGCCACCGGGTTGCTGAATACGAGAGAATAATGTTGGGTGGGTCAGTCAAGAAAGATGGATTATTATGCTGTATTCATCCAACCCTTCGAAGGCTGTGGGCCGACCTTCGTAAAGACCACTGGGCAACTGGGGCTTGTCTTGAGACTACGTATTAGCCTAATTTTGGCCAAGAGCAAAGCTGACTACGCGCCCCCAGCCCCTGGAACATGCAAATTTATCCGCTAAGTCAGGGGCAGGCACAGCATTACGTCAGCGCTTTTACTTGTATCACGTGATGCATATACTTTGTACGGTACGTATCTCCTTGGGCGAAGGAAAACACACACCAGTCTCCAAGGAAGATCTCCAGAGAAACGGGCCGCTAGATGTCGGGATTTCCTACTCCGTATTACTCTCATTGGCTCCAGAACCATCGTGTATGGCTCCCGAGCAACCATTCATCGTTTCCATTGTTTCCAATTCATTGGCTTGCAAAGAAACGAAGTTAACTCAATTGACTTTGTTGCGATTGAGAGTAACAGTCAAGAAAAGGCCTGTACATCAGTCAATAAGCGGACACTGTTAACCTGACACAGGTCTGGCATACGCGACGGCAATGTCACTGAATATGTTACCATGCAAGCCAACAGCCCAAAGCACGGTCAACCAACGTCAACCAAGACTATTATCTTCTCCTGAAGGAACCAATCATTTTCCAATCATTCTTCCGCTCGGCCTTTGTCGAAGCAAGACTTTGGAAGGAGGGTGAACCTAAACTCGACGCCATGAAACGTCATGGCATCTTGGTCAACAATCGCCTATGCTAAGATTGAGGTTTCCATACCCATTGTGCGTCTGTGGAGAGACCGTATCACTATGCGAGTTGAGATGTCGAAATGAACGCGATGACGAATTGAATGACAGAATCAGAGGCACGCTTGTGCCACTGATGGCCAACCTCCCTGATGGTCTCATAAGGTAACAAATGGATTTGTCGTTCTCGGCTGAATCTTCATCTGCCGCAATTGGTACAACGAATTCCCGACAGGAAAGTGTTCAAAGGAGGCATCTAGAGTACGATCACGCCCAAGGTCGCCGTCTTTTTTTTTCGTCTGGATAACATCGTGCAAGATATTTCGCGGTTCTGTATATTGAAATAGATACAGGTCGATGATTGAAACAGCAACAATGGGGTTTTAAGAGTCTATGCAAGTGTACAAGCATGCAACAGAAGGCTGAATACGAAAACACTTCCGTGCACAGGTGCTCTGAGGCGAATCAATCTCCCATGGTGGTTCGAGGCTATGAGGCACACCCCACGAGCGTCTCGAAGGCTGGGGGTACAAAGGTAAGAATAGGAGGCTTCTTTCTACAAAGCTTCGTGCTGATATCTCGTGTACCATCACAAGACCTATCGCATCTCGCAGTCTCCAAACAAACGACTGCTTGATGAATGGCACGAAAGTGGCCGGAGAGAGAGTCTATGCCTCGCTCAACGAAGTAGCACCATGCACAAAACAAAGTTTCGAAGGCGATACGCAGCCATGAGAGCAAGTGATTAAGCCCAGCTTCTACACAGATACTTGACAGATGAAACTTTTGCGCAGGCCGTGCCATTGTTAAAGGCCGATCGATTGAAACAAAGACTTATCCTAGACCTATTCGCTTCGTTTTGCTATGTGGTACAACGGTGCGAGTTCCGAGCCCATCTAAACGTTCACTCGGAACCGAATAGATCGGTGTTCAGGTAGGTGCGAAAATTGAACGAACACTGAATGAGATAATAGGTGACGGGTGACGGGATGGATGGGGGGCACAAGAACAAGCCAATATCGAACAGCATGCACACTTCTCCCCCCTCCCTCATCATCGATCACCCGAGAAAGTATACTATGTATTCTACCTGGCACTCAAAAAGCCAAGTCGAGAACATCACTCACATAATAATACGGAGTTCGTCCCAGGGCCAGGCCATGAAGGTGTACGAGTAAATAAACTAGACTACTTACTCCGTATTAGTGGAGAGGGGCAGTTGCTCCGTATTACTGGACCCAAGAAGATGCTTTCGTTCGTACTTATGGAGCAGAAGAACAAGCCATACTAAGAAATGATTAAATATGGAGTACTACACGTATATGAATCCACATAAAAATACTTTGGGGGCAGCATCTTTAGGAGGTGGAGGACGTGCGATGCGAGGAGACGTTCAGAATTAGGGGTCCGTGGAGCCCCGTCCGTTTCCACTCTCAAGAGCCCAAAATGCTACCAAGTCTACGGCCCTCCAAGCTGCGGAACTTACGCCGCATTTGCCATAGTAGTTGATTCCTTCTCAAATATTACGCTCGATTGTTGTGAAATGATCTTCGGCTTTCGCGGGAACACCTGACTTCTTTCAAGCTCGTTTGAAGGTGTCCCGTAAAACTCGGGGGTTGACAAGGGACGCTGTGTTCAATGGAAGACAGTCTCTGGGAGGGGCATGTGCGCTTTTTTTCCCCTGGCTTGACAGAAGGACGCAAGGATGGGGGCGGGAAAGGTCTTTTTCCCCATGACTTATTACCTGATAGTACTTGCAACAAGGATTGCCTACTCCGTACAAGTAACCATACAATCATTTCCAATATTGAATCATATTTTTGCGAGCAATGCATCCCTTAACAGAGCATTTGTCCCTGAGCCAAGGCCAATATACTTTGCCGATTTTGACTTTGCTCCAATCAGCGCGCGCGTTGGTTGCCTGACGGGAATGCCCATCCTCACTGAATGAGCGATGCTATGTTGATAGACAGGCCTCTTTTAATGTGTCCCCCTCCCATGACAAGTGAACTATGCCAATTATCTCCAAGTTAATACCTCGGAAGAAAACGATAAGGGCACCGATATTAAAGTGTCTAGTTTTTCCCTTCCTTTTAACGCCTGTTGCGTCGTAAGTTTCCTCTTGCCAAAGTAGTTAATCGAGTGGTGACCAGCGGCCCTTAGGGCGTCCAGAAGGAGGTACCGATGGCTGTGGTGTTAAGTGTCTGAAAACCCCTGTTTCAACCACGAGTACTCCGTAAAGGGAGAGGCGAGATGTCGTCTGTCATCAAGTAGTACTTCGTAATACTCCCCATCATTTCCTCAACTGGCCTGGCTCAGCTAAAGTAGTAGTTTAAAACTACTCCGTAATAGTCCGCCAATCCGCCTCTACTCCGTACTCTTCTGGCTGGTAACCGCCCCTCCCCGCGCGACCCATCCAAAATTCTACGGAGTACTCTGTACGTATTAATAATTAGAGCGCGCCATGAAATTGAAGAGTCGTGAACCAAGAACTTTCTCCACTCAAGGGAGGTGGCGTCCTCGCATGCGCTAGCCCATTGAACGAGAGTTGCCCAAACCTCCACTGACCGGACCGTAATGAATGCTATCTCGGCTCTAAATTTGTAATGTGTTGCTTCGCTCAATAGGAAAAAAGAAACAAAGCAAGCCGAGCTGTGCAAATTCTTGCTGTCTATCTTCTCCAGCCGATAGTACTAAATGTGTTATACAGCATCACGCCGCAACACACGAGGTACAAGTATCACCATGGTAAGTGGATTTACCCACGTACCGATCAAGCCCCCTCCCCCCCCCCCCAAACCGATCAATCCAAATTCTCTCCTCCACGGCATCACCACATCACAAATGGCACAGTATGTCAACCAACAATGAAGGTATTTTTGTGATTTAATGTACTAATAACCAACTATTTTATTTAGCTATACCGAAGAGCATTTGAAGAATGCTATTAACCAGGTCCAAGCAGGGGTCTCTTTCCGACGCGCCTGAACGCGTTGGATGATACCATACGACTTTGCAGAACCGACTGCGTGGCGCACAACCCCGGACTCTGGCCTTTGAACCCATGCAAAAGCTTTCAAAAGTCCAAGAGGATCACCTAATTAACTGGATTATCATACAGGGTGCTGTTGGTCTCCCTCTAACACACGCACAGGTCAAGCTCTTCGTACGTGTAAGCCATATTCTGCGGGCCTCAAATAACACATCTCAAATCGGGAAACACTGGATGGAAGGCTTTTTACGCTGGAATGAATCCAAGGGTTAAGACCTTAAGAGGCAAGGCCAGGCCCTTGACTTTCAACGCATTAATGGCACAACAACTGAACATACTAAGGCGTTTTTTACCCTTTTACAGACCCCAAAGATCTATAATATCAAGCAAGCAAATCATTATAATATAGATGAAGCTGGTATTATAGAGGGTATCGTTTAAAAAAAGTTCACATTAACCGCTCCTGGATCTAGAGAAACGCCTATCAATTATTGATGGCCATGGGAGTTATACTACTGATGATTTTTCAATTCTCTTGTTATAAGAATGATATTCATATCATTTTTTGCCATCCCACAGTTCGCATGTCCTCCAGCCTCTTAATATTTCCATTTTCTTCGTCCCTCAAATCACTTCTGAATAAATAGTATATTGGTTAAGCCTATTGAAAAATTCCCTTCCCTAGACCAGCAAGATCTTCTAATCCGGCACCTATTCACAAAGGTCCGTAAAGGCCTTGACACACATATATGGGAGGCAGAGGGGAAAAAAACCCAAAATACGTCAATTTGAACGCCAAATTATCAAGGCACGCCCTATTCGACGTAAAAAGGTTGAGGAGGCCCAAATAGGCGTTTCATTCAGATCCGCGACCTATTAATTCGGGTGCGTACAACAATGGGGCCAGATAGGAGCCAAAAAGGTCGCTTGCGACGGTTCAAATTAGGCCTCATTGAAAGCCACACTTTCGAGTGCAAGCTCGTGTTCGTTGTATGTGAATAGCTTCATTTTTGTACTTGTAAAATGCGTTATTACTGACAGAAGTGGTGGTGATGTAGTAAACTAGGAGGGCTGGTGGATGATCGGTTTTGGGGGGGGGGGGGGGTGATCGGTACGTGGCTAGATCCACTTACGTGTCGTGCCGGCCATACTCTGTATCAATGAGACACCTGATACTTTGATAAAGTGCTGAGGGGGAACCGCCGTAATCCGACTCGACATTTGCCCCGCGTTAGGCCCCTCTAAACTAGAATATTTTTGCCTCCACCGGCCCTTCCCAGTGCGAAGCAGGTGCTGGCTCGGAGTTTGCGAGAATGCCGCGGCGTTGGGACGCCTGACTATCTAATGGGGAAAACGAAAGACCTTGCAAGGTTTTGGCCGCAGCGACTAGGGATGGAGAGGAAAGCCAAGGCAGTTGATATCGTGCGCCGCAACCCAGAAGAGTGCTACGCAAATGCGAATGAATAGCATGAATGACACAGCCGACCCCCTACCGCCACATCCTACCGCCACCTGCCCCCTCCAGAATGCTCAGCAGTTTGGGATGGTGCTGCAGGTCTTTCGTACGAGAGTACTCCGTACTTTGTGAGCAGGGCGTCCATCCCGACTTACAAGGGGAGCAGGCCAGCCGCCATGAAATACTGTTTACAGATTTCTCGTTGTAAATTTGTATTGGGGATACTACAACCCGAGAAATTTGAGGGATTGCTACCTTTACAATCGCGTACTTGTACGGGACGATTGCAAGTATTAATAAGTCCGGAAAGCTGGCATGGGAATATCCACGAAGTTAAATATCAAAGCAGTGCGGGTGTTGTTAAAACGAAGTGTGCCGTGCCACTTCACGAAATAGTTTACTTTGTATCCCCCAGGATGTAAACTCGCTGATTGGGCGGGGAGGCCCCCTATTCGAATAGTGGTTGAGGGGCCTTGTTTAGGGGTACCAGTACGTATTCCGAAAACGACGCAAATAAACTACTAGTGCTCCTCTGGTGCGCACAGAGGAGACATGACGTGGTTGCTTGCTCCTCCCTCCCAACACAACGCTAAACATACCCGAAAAGAAGCGAATCGAAAGAAAAAGATGAGCTTTGGATTGAATGTTGATACCCCCATTCGACTATTCAAGAAAAAGAGAGGGGCAAAGGGCAAGGTTTCCCACCCCTTTCTAAGAGGCTTCTTGGCCTGCCAATTCGGGCTACGAGGCAAGGTAATCCCGCACCTTTCTACTCCGTACTGCTTGCTGCGCTGTGCCGTTTAATTCTAGTTTACTCCGTACTCTGGACGTCCAAGCCTGAACTGGGGCGTTGTATTTTTGGTTGACCTTTGTAGTTTTATGTTTCAATACTCTAACCCGCATGAGACTCCGCCGTCAGGAGACATACTTCAAGGCTCACCTGTTGGAAAGCAAGGCTCCGTGTACTCCGTATAGTAGACATCCGCTTGGTTACAGTATCGGATAGTGGTGACATGTAAACTATTCCTTGGGCTCCAGAGATTTCATTCCCAGAAGGGAGGGGGCGTGTGTGTGAAAAGGTATTCCTGAGGTTTTCTGTGCAGCGTATCCCCCCCCCCCCCCCCCCCGCGCCCCCTTCAAGCCCGACTACATGGAACGTCAGACGTGTCGATGACTCGGCACAAGATTATGGGGGGGCGCAATGCACTCGGAAAGGAAGAAGAAACAACCCTTGGGAAACCTCGGACCCCCATCCCTTCGAGAAGATTCACGCCCTTGCATTTTCATTTCGAAGAGAAAATTGCTTGTTGACGGAGAGCGGGGTGATAATAATGCCAATTATTACGAGAATCTCCTCTTTTGTATCCAAAAAAGGTGGGAGAAGGCGTTCAAGTCTTGAATGTAAGTAACCCTTGCTAGTTGCAAGCACCTGGTCTGCCACGAGTCTGGGAGGTGGAGAAAGCTCTCCTCAAGGATAAAGAGACATAATCCGTGCACAGCATGCCATGTTCTACGACGACAACTCTTCGATAGGTACTAGACGAGAAGAAAGGCGGAGGATGATGAAAGTTGCAAGTGCTTCATATCTAAGCCGCGGAGCGGAATGTGTGTTCCGAGGGAACATATCACACAACTGAGCATTTCAAGGCGTTAATCAACCACCCCTAATACGGAGTAATAGCATAGCCATACAACTAACTGCCCGAATACTAGTTCTTGCACGCTTGTGTGAAACATCATCGCTGCATGGGCATCGCCCCAGGCAGTTGGAAGAAGATGAAATTGGCGGGGGACAGAGTTGAGTTGCGCAAGGTGCGCTCTAGCAGGGAAACATCTCGCACAATAGATCCTTGGCGAAGTGAATACTTCAACGGTCCCTTTGCTCTTTTCGCTCTTCGGGTCCAGCGGGGATGAAATGTCAAGAAAAATCTCAAGTGTTCGTGATAACCACCCTTGTACTGTCATGTTACGCCCCATTTCCTGGCGTTGGTTGTCTGTCCCACACTGTTGGGAAGCCAAGTCGGAAGACTGTGGCCTGCATCGACTGCTCCTTTCCTCTTTTTGTCGAACATGAGGAAATAGTATAATAGGCTGGGATTAGGATGGATATCCCAGGCCCACTCCGGTTTCGTTGCCTTCGTAAGAAGCATCGATCCACGCCCTTGAGCAATTGAACAATCACAGGCCGGTTTCATTCGTATCCGTTTTCTGAGGCATTTTCAAAGAATCTTCAGAAATAAAGGAACATGAAAAATGGTATGGATCTCCGTGGCATTCTAGTTTCTGTCCCGGCTGGATTATTAGTGCACTCTCTTGAAATACGGAGTATTGTCCTTGTGAAGTAGTAAAAAAAGATAAAGTGGAGAAGAGGCTACTAGCCTAGAGCGGCTACTTGAAAGGTTGACGACTTGATGGGGCGGGGTGACAATTCCGGAGAGTTTTTTTTTTCGATTTCGCTTGGTCAAAGGAACTTGTACGGAGTAGATGAAGGAGGAAATGTAGTTTACGGAGTATTTACGTATACGTCCTAGGCTCCGCAGGATTGGAACGAGACATAGAGCAGGAGATCAGGAAAGGACGGGGGCTGGCCACGGAAACATACAAAGTAGTCAGGAAAAAAGGAAATGATAATCATGATGCACGACGTGTACCGTGTACCGTAAGATTTTGTGACTCGAATCACAGGGCTATGGTGCATGTCCCCAAAGCCACTGTATTTCGGCCAAGCCCCAAAAGCGAACCCCTGCAAAGCACCGGGGTTGGCGCCTGTAGCGAGCGCTGAACAAGAAATGGGTAAAAAGTCCTGTGTCAATCATTTTTCGAACCTTCGCGCTAGTTCCAGGCTGCTCCTGCATACAGTACGGAGTAATACTCCATAGCACAATCTTGCCCAGTGGAGTCACCTGAAGAGAGCCCTGGATGTCCTTTTCTTTTAGCACTCTTCCGCCGTAATTTCCCCTCCGCCTTAAAACTTTGTGGCTGATTCTTACTGCAAACCGTCATTAGCCAAACTACTCCGTATGTAATTAATGGGTGCGATTTTCCCTCGTTTACAGTCAGCCCGGGCTGTCTTCATTTCCCCCTTTTCCCGAAACCCTACAAGTGCCACGCAGGAATCTTATGACATGGTTACGATGGGCTCTGATGCGTCTGATGCGTCTGATTGCGTGAAATATCGAACTAGGGCCCTTGTTCGTGGCCGGACGTGTGTATCACTATCACGCAAAGTAAAAGAAACGGACAGAGTGTGTCGTATGCTGTTGTGCCATACTCCGTACTCCGTATTAGGTCCACTGAAGTACCTAAGACACATTGCACTATGGACAATGCAGTTTAGGCTTTTGGGGTGTCCGAGAAACCAGAGGTGAACTAGGGCAGGACGAGCAAGACGAAAAAAAATAATGATCAATAGTCGCTGCTTTGTCTGTCTGTCCAACAAAGTAAGATTTCAAACGACAAGCCCTCAAAAAGTTCGATCGTCCGACGTCGACAAGCAGGGGGGACGAGCGCACACAAGCTGCAAGCTTATGACGGAGGCCGACAACATACGGAGTACTCCGTATCTAGATTTCACCGATTGCTCCTCTTTTGCTAACTAAAATAATCCAATCCCACCGACCAGATGCCGAATTGAAAGAATAGGAAGAGCCTTCAGAGGGTGTGTGGAAGGCGTGTGTGACTTGACTGGCCAGTGTGTGGCGGTCTCTCCGTGGTAGTTCCAGCATTGGCATCGCTTGCGGCAGACTCTAAATCGGATCCTGAGACACCTTCAAAGATCTGGAAACCCGGCCAACCATACTTGTAGAAATGCACTGTTTCTGGTCTCTCGGCATCTTTCTTGACATTAGTACTCCGTACTCCTTACACATACATGATTCGAGACCAGAGAGACCCGACTGGCAATAGCAGTTTAATGGGCCTTTACGTTCTCGGCTTTTATGTAGGGCATAGAAGTCTTGTCACTCTAACCTAGAATCCGAAGCCTACCTGATTTTTTTTGGCCTGGCCGAGCGTCACTTCCCAGCTGTTGAGATACTCCGTACGTAATACTGCAGAGTCTGAAGCCAACTCCATATTGCTGCATGGGTGTCACTTTTCGCCATGGGAGAGACGGGAAAATGCCCTAAATAAAACACTCCATCAAATCCTCTTTTCGGGCCTTGCCTCTTTTGCCCTTCCAAAAAAGAAAAAGAAATAGTGGAGATCAAGGCCTGGGTGCCGACCTCATCGTCCAGGATACCTACCCATAGCATCTCATCAAATTACCACCCCTTCCCCCCTCTGTTTAAAGTGTCAAGTGTGATTTTCTATCTCATCAAACGAGAGAGCCAGCCCGTAACCAGAAATCCAGTTTAGTCCACCTCCGCCTGCTAGGTAACAGTGCTAAGCCATCTCATTCGTAACCTACTCCGTATGGAGTACGAATAGGGGAAGCAAGAAACCCGATACCCGGCCTCCCACATCTCCGTTGGTAGGGGCAATCTTTTTTGGGGGCTGACGGCCAGTCTCAGCTAAGCGTCTCTTGATCGTCGCCATTCCACTTGCAAAAGTAAAAAAAAATAACCACACTAGAAAACAGGACCATGGACCAAGGCCCATCTGAACAGGCATCGACATTTTAGTGTCCCGATTTGAGATGTTTAGGAAAGGATCGGTCGTGGCTTTTCTCTCTCCTCTTCGTTGCTTTTTTGTCCCTCGGAAGCAATAGAATTAGGCGCTCAGGGACAGGCAGTTGACTCCTGAACAGTAGCTCACTATTACAATATGTACGGAATCACTTCTTCACCTCTGAACAGGCTTCTCAACAGTTTTGAATTCAGTGTATTTACGAGCACAGCGATTGAATCTGTTGAGAGCACTGGACGAACGTTGTACCAGGTGGGCTGATGCGAGGCATATTAGCAACATTGCCCTTTTTCACATACTCCGTATGTTGTTCCGGAAGACTTAAGCAAGCCACTTTGTACTTTTGCTTCAGCACCATCATGGGATTTCGTGTGTCGGTCATCGTGTGAAACTCTCATCTTCACATTTGCCCTGCTTTGAATGTGGATCAGAGGGCCCAAAAATATCCTCACACCACCCAAAAGTGTCTGCATTATTTTGTACTTGTACATACATACATCTTGTCCTGTTCGTGGACTCCGTAAACATGTGTTTTGCAAAAATCTGCACAACAACACCAGCCAATCAGCAATTCGATAATACTGCACTTTTCAAACGATAATAAACTAGGATACTTTGCTGATCACTCCAGCTCTTCCTGTTCGTTGTCTAAGAGCAAGAAAATGCAATCAATGTCAAGTTGCACGATTCTTTTTCTCCGAAGTTAGAGAGTATATCTTGAGACAGAGCTGCACCAATGTCTCCCAGATGTTTTATCGTGATTAGAATGAACCTGTACAAGTAGCAAAAAGCTGCTCTCTGCCGTCATAGCGATCGAGGCAAATGTGGTGCGCTTGTACTTTCTAAAAAAAAAAAAAAAATTAAAAAAATTCCACTGAATAAGCGAACCATGGCATTCCGTAGTCACCGAGTATTGCAGGCGTTGGCCACCTATGTATGATCTTGATTGTAGGGAGCAGATTGCAAAGTGACGGGCCTCCCAGTCTATCATTTCACTTCATGCTTACGTCCGTCTCGTTTCACTGTTGGATTGTCCTTCGTTTTACAAAATATACAGTTTGGTCCTCAGTTTACTCGATAGAAAGCTGTAAATGTCTGGCAATCAGTCAGGATTACTGTGGATGGTGAGAGTGTGCAGTCAATCATTAGCGTGGGGCTTCAATCCAACAATTTATCGATACCCTAGTGGAACGTGACCCCTGCGCCTTGTGTAGTGTACGGGCTTTCCATAAATTCACATTCCCATCACCGACCCTCCAATAGACCTAAACACTCTGCCCTGGCTTCATGTGAACCCGCCTATGCGGGCATGAAGCCAGATTACAAATACAAAGAGCTCTGTTACTTAAAAAAAGTGGTTTTATTCAGTACTCCATGCAATCGTAAAAACAACAAGGTGCAGCCATATCCGATCTTGTTACTCTGTGTTTGGGTGTCGTTAAAACCACCCCACCCCCATTCAAAAAAGTACGGAGTATGGCTCATTCCATCCAGCATCACCACTCAAAGAGACTAGGTGCTTCGTAAGCCCCACAAAAATAGATTCAGTGTCGTCGGTTTTACCACAGCAGTTGAAAAACTATTTTCAGGTCCATCTACTATTTGGTGTGGACAAGGGCCCCCTTCAGCAGGAATTCAATGGAGGGGTGGCAGTACTGGCTACTCAGGCGGTGCCCATTTGGGCCCCCTTTGGATTCCGTACTCCCGTCTGATACACACTCCGCGTGTAGCACCTAGTCTCTGTAAGTACCACCCCCTTTTCTCTTCCTCTCGTCTCCGTCGCTCTCCTCACCCTCCATGCCCCATCCTTCCCTAATAAACGAAGCTAACCCACCCAGTTCTGCTCCATAAGTGGAACACAACACTTGCTAACCTTAGGGGGATGCCTATTCCTGGACGGTCAAGTACTCGTAGTCCATTCAAAGGGATGGACAATGGAAATGAATCAAGGATGTGAGTCTTTGGCCCCCTAGTTTCGTCCATCACTACAGCGCGCTGGCAAAAGAAAAGCAAAAGAGGAGGAGAAAAGAAAAGAAAAGGAGGAAGAGGGAAAGGAAAAAAGAAAACAATAATAATCAGACACCCCGCTCTCTATCATATTAATACTGGCTTGTATCATAAGGGCGTGAGCTTGTCTTGCAGAGTGTCGACACACCTCAAGCAGGCCTTAAACACTATCCCGCCCTGTTACTGGTGCCAGCTTTTTGTTTGGTTTATACAAGTAATCATCCCCGAAGGCGCACCTGAACCCAGTGGCTACGTACTGCATACTTTGGAGGACATGCCCCAATAGCCTATTTCTTCTCTTGTCTTCCTTCTAAAACAGGTAGAAGGTACAGGGGGGTACATTGCTGACCAGCCATGGCAGCCAATGCCTAGTTGATTGCAAGGAAGGTACGGAGACGAGACGGCAAGCCAGCCGTGCAAGAGCGAGAGTTGACTGTGGGCCAAAGGGGGGAAAAAAAAGCGGAGGAGGTACTGTAGTACATGTTACCAGACCCTGTGTGTGAGAAGTGTGTTGTATGCGTCGTCGTTATGCAGGCATCCAATAAAAGTAGCCAATTTACTCCGTACTCCGTCCTTCCCAGCAGATGATACTGGCACTCTATGGTACCTGGCGGCCTGGCCTAGTGCAGGTTTTGTACCTCCTGGCCTTCTGGCGAGGTACCAAATGTAGACGACCGTCACCAGAAGAATACCTCGTTAGCCACTAAGGAAACATAAGCCCACACTACCTACCTGCTCAACCCACACTACTCCTCCGCCACCAAACAACCTCATCTCTCCATTTGGAACAAAAGTCCAAAGCTTCCCTCCTTGGGGGGGGGAGATGTCAAGTTCGACAAGGGACATCAATATTCTCTTCCCTTTCCTCTTTCAATCTTGTCGAAGCCCCTAGTCACTGGACTGGTGAATGACACAAAAACACATCCGATGCCCTTTCGACTTCTTGTTCCAACTTGAATGCTTCAGCTTAGTTGCTTTTCTCTATTCACTTTCTAGTCGCCCACCATTCTTCTCTTCACTTCACCTCGCCCTTCGTTCACGATCCTGTTTTGAGTTGGTAGAAAAGCTCTTCAGTCTCGAGTCACCATTCACTTAGGCCAACGCCCTCTGGACCTGTGACGAACCGCCGGCTTCCTTTATATCTCAACCCATGCTCTCCCATCTCTCCCACTCTTCCCAGCGCCTCCTCCCCTCCCCCTCTTACACCTGTGAACGTTGGTCTCGACCGAGTTCTGTGGTAACCGCATTTCCCGCACCTTCCTCACTCGACCGCGAGAGTGCGCTTTCCTCGCGATCCAGCATTGACGGCATCATCTTTCGCCAGACCTCGGGAGGTCTTCGAACTCCCCCAACAGACGACATGAGTGCTGCATGCCCGCAGCCTCACATGCTTCCCTGTGGCCCCCATATGGTAACGAGCGACTATCCCTCCTCCGTCCTCGAGAAGGCACAGAGGACCACTCATGCCTTCGCTCAAGCCGTTCGCCAGGCCCAACAAATACACGGCCAGCAGCCAAGCCAGCAGGTCGACCAGCAACAACTGAGCAGACAAAGGCAGCATGACCCTCGACTCATGTACGATCCAACAAACGAACAAAACCGACTCCCACAACTCTCCGCCGCCTCCCGACAGCCTACATTTCCCCAGAGCATTCCAACCGACACCCGATCCTCACATTATCATTCGTCATCAAGCACCCAGCAGCAGGTAGCCCAGCCTCGGAACGTGGACAGCAACGCCCACGCCCATGTTCACAACCCCGTCTTGCATGAGCTCACGTCCAACCCGCAGCAGAAAGTTGCATCCAGCTCCCACATCCCCACGCCCTCTTCGTCGTCCGAAACCGTCATGTCGTCGGCACCTGCCGAGGGCGAATGTGGAACTACCAATGCGAAGTCGGCGCTCGTTACCCATAGCATGACGATTCCGGCCTGTATCAGCCCCAATGGTGGTAGCCTCTCTGAATTTGCAGCACAGGTATGGAAGACCTTTCTCTCTCAGGTTTCGTTGTTCGCCTTTCGTTTTGTGTACTGACTGAACCCACGCTGTAGATTACACGGCTATTCTGGTTTGAGTCTATCGAAGTAATCCAAGCTGCTGAACAAATACGTTCACAACCGAACACGACCGTTCACCGTCTCTCTCCACACTCGACCTCTCAAGAACAATACAAGAAATGGATTCATAGTGTCCTCTCGACGACGCAGATCACACAAAATGTCGTATTGCTGGCACTCTTGTTTATTTACCGCCTTAAGATGAAGAATCCTCAAGTCAAGGGACGGCCAGGTAGCGAGTACCGCCTGCTCACGGTCGCTCTGATGTTGGGAAATAAATGTAGGTTTTGCACCCTATGGCCCCCGACGTCTCTGGGGGTCTCGGTTCTGTCAATTGATACTAACAACACTTTGTAATACGCAGTCCTCGATGACAACACATACACCAATAAGACTTGGGCAGAGGTTTCGTACATCAACGTCCAAGATATTCATGTCATGGAAGTTGAGTTCCTCAGCAACATGCGGTACAGCCTCCTAACGACCAAGGAACAGTGGGAAGAATGGCCCAAGAAGCTGGCCTGTTTCCACGAGTACTGTGAACGGGCGCAAAATCTCCCGCCCTCGCCCATTATGACTGTGCCCTCACCGGCAGCAAAAGCATACGTGTCACCCATCCTGTCACCTACGCAGAACATGCCACCGCTTACGCCAACGAACATGCCGATATACTCGCCCAAACCCATGGCAGTCGCCAACCAGACGACATGGCTCAATGGTAGCATCCCGCCTACGACCATGGTACCCAATGGAGGCCTTTCGCCTCTGGCAAATAAGACTGCGATGGACAAGTTAAGGAAGAGGGCATTCGATGATAGCGACGGTACAGAGCCACCGCCAAAACGATTAATGCATCCGACCTATACACGCACGGTGGCACCAAATGGTGGCACTGCGGTGCCGAATATGCCCACATCTCTTCCAGAAGCGGCTGCCGTCACTCGGCCAGCACTGTCGGGTGATTCGATTCGCCTACCAGTTCCCTCACTATCCATCAACACGAGTGCGGCCTCGATGATGGCAGCCAACAACGCCAGCTCTTTGCCCCCAAGCCTTGCTAGTACTGGGTTACCGGCACCAACCTCGTATGCCACGGCAGCACCGCTCAACGCAAACTCGCATGTTCTACTCCCCCCACTCGGGGCTGGTGTCCGGGCAATGGCAACAGTCTATCAACATGCGCCCAATGCAAGCGTGGTGGCGCCGGCGCCGACCGGCCACGGCAACAACATGATGGCCTACGCCCCAGCCATTCCGTCAGGCCAGCAACAACAGCAACAACATCACCACAACAACATTGGTTACGGTACACCGTCAAAGCACCACTCCCCAGCCAACAGCCTCTTAGGTTATAACTCGTCGCCGCTCGCGGACGCCTTTCCTGGGTCGTCGGCGGTGCATACGCCGATTTTGCACGCGGCCATGTCTCACTCGCCCAGTGTTTACTTGCAAGACCGAGCCAGCCCTTACAAGCCGGTCCGACATGTCAACGCGTTGCTCTTCCCGCCGCCATCGGCATCACTCCAGGAGTATCACTTGGCAGTTCAACCAAGTCAGATGCATTACCACCCATTGGGGCGTAGGAACGACGTGCGCACTGGTGTAGTTCCCGAGTTTCTCGTGCACCCTCGATCGGGGCTGCACCAAGTGACGGGGAGTCACCAGGGCCATCCTACGCAAGGAATGTACCATTAGTCGATGCATGTGAGTGAGTGTTGACGAAGACGCGCGCACAGCCGTGTCACGTTTTGGCGAGGCGCCGACTCTTTTCTCGCCTCACACTACAAATTGTGTCTTTCATATCTCTCCACATTTGATAATAGAATCGGAAAGGGGACGGATTTGTACCCGATACCAGCCTGCCCCCATTTCCTAGGTTTTTTTTTTTCACGTCTCATTTTGCCTTGCACTGTTCACGGAGTCGGAAAGAGAGCTTGGCCACAGGTTGCATTTATGGATTATAGGTCAGGGTGGAGTTTTTTTAGGTTGCGCACTTCCTTTCTCGTCACTGTTTCTTTTGGTTTTCAGTTGGTGACGGGCATCGCACGGCATCTTCCTTTTTCGGTCAGGACAATGGTTGGCGCGGGCTGCTTTACGGCTACCATGAGGCCAGATAGATGGAACTGCGGCCCTCTGTAGTGTGTGTAATGGGTAGTGACCGGGACGACATGTTCTCTGGGGCCGAATCGTTCACTTGGGTGATATTTGTAAATTTGGGATTAGAACGGTCGGTGCATGACAAGGTCAGGTTTCATAGGACTCGCGAAAATTGCAGCGAAACACGGCCTATGGGGAGTTCAATGAGAATTTGGCGACGGCAATAAAGACCGCCGCAGATGTTTGCATATTCCACTCCTGTTAATTTATGACTTTGCCCTGTGATTTCTGGCTGTATCTCACGTTGCAAATACTTGTATGCATTCTATCTGATTAAAAGTACGCCGAACAAGCGGTGGGTCCATCACCAACCAGTAGCCAAAGGCAAGACTCTCGGGAGTGGGATCGGGGGGAGGGGAGGGGGGGTTAACGACGGCCATGTGAGTCTGAGCCCCTAGGTAGCAGCAGCTTTGGAAGGACGAGGATGGGACGAAGTGCAACACAGGGCTGACAGGAAAAATAGGGCTTATCACACCCTCTTTCAACTGATTATAGAGCTAGGCAAAACAGACACGCCTCGAGGTAGATAGAAAGCTGGAATGGTGTGGGTGTACGGAGTATGTGGGTTTATTGTTTTCGTACGAGAATGTGCTTTGCTTCCCATCTTGTCGCCCAGTCAGTTCGAGGACTAGTCGGGCACGTTTGTGGCAATTACCGGGGGGGGGGGGGGTGGTCTGCCTGGGGCTGTGTTCCAATTTTTGGGGCTCAAGAGTTTCGGTGAGCGGGAAAACGTGACGTTATTTTTTCTTCGCTTGTTACTCGCCCTACTTTTATCGTGATACCCGCCTTGTTTTTTTTTGGGTAAAAGGATGGGATGGTTGATTTTTATGGTGTATGTTCGTTTTCGGGTCGGTGTGTTGATGCGTGCGTGCGTAGGCTTTTTTGCACGGGAGGCGTACGTTGGGCGTCCTGGGCGGTCTTGAACTGGACGAGTGAAATCGGGATTCCCCTTTATTCTTTTTTTTTTTTTTTTTTTTTTCCTTTCTTGATGTGAAATGTTGCGGCTGTTAAGGATTCCGACTCTTGATAATGGTTGTAATGGTGTGGCGAGAGGTTGATATACACTCACATGGACTTGTTTTCTATTTTCTACGAGAGCCTTGTTGTGATATTTATAAAGAGCCTTCTTTTCTGGGCTTTTTTTTTTTCTCCTTTTCCTTTTCCCGCGTCCTTTTCCTTACCGAAAATTTTTATTTCTTTCATCTTCAAGGCAGTGCACTTTGAATATCTCACTACTTTGGCTTCAAGAAACTTGCCACTCTTCATACCCAACATCGCCTTATTCACACCCCCGTGATCATTGTATATCGCCCAACCAAACACACGCCCGTATACAACTTTACAACTTGCAAAAATGGCGCGAAAGGGTGAAGTCCCCACGGGCTGGTCGAGACCAGTACACCCCTCCAGATCGAAATCGAAAGCAAAACATCACCACCACCACAGCTCGAGCTCGCAAGACGCAGCCTCCATCCGAACAAGCACATCCTCCTACCCGAAATCCACCACCACATCCGAGTGGACACGAAAGTCTTCAGGCAGCCACGCACCGTACTCGTCGCCCCTTGCGCTCTTCGGCTCCGCCTTGGCAGGTGCATTCGTTGCCCGGAGCGTGGCGAGCAAAAAGGAGAAGAGCAGGGGTCGGAAGATGGAGCGCGAGGAGCATCGCGAGTGGGAGAGGGAGAGGGAGAGGGAGAGGGAGAGGGAGAGGGAGAGGGAGAGGCTGAGGGCGATGGGACGTGAGAGGAACATGGGGTTTGCTGGACCTAGGTACCCAAGGCGGTCTGCTCCTGGGCTCGGCGCGAACTTGAAGTTCGCTGATGAAGATATTGTTGACAATGCTCATGTGCCGAGGTCTTACAGGCGGTACTAGGCATCATTGGAAGCTCGTTCTTTTTTTCGTTTGATTCCTTTCTCTTCTCTTTTGGCTTCCCCTCTCTTTCGCTTTGCCCCTATTCGGACGGCGTGGAACTTTTAGACTCAGGTGCTCTATTCTGCAACCCCTCCTGGCTGTATTTTGATTGTGGTTTTTTTTATCGGGACCCGGGGCGCTTCTTCTTTCCATGTTTTATTTATTTTCCTTTTGTTTAGGGTTTTCTCCCGCAGTATGGGCTGGAATTCGGAACGAACTTGGCAGTTCTTTGTTTTCTTGGTGGATGTCTAGTGTCACCGCTGCTGGCTTTTCCTTCAAAGTTGATATCGATTCTCTACAATACGTTGGTTTACTTGTCAGCTCGTCTATTCGTTTGATTCGATAAACAATACCTCACTTTACTGTCCTGCTCAAGACACATATCCGTAAAAGTGTTTAGTTTTGAGAATCTGGTCTCTCCATTAGAGCACCAGCCTCCCATTCTTGCCTGGAGACACGGCCATGTACACGTTGGGTTATTGTGGTTTTATATTGTTTTCATTCCATTGTCACCAATGCCCCCCCCCCCATTCGACTATACAAAGAACACGGAGAGTACGTGTAAATCTAAATGCTGCCCAGACCGGTGCACCAATACACATGACGTCGCCAGCGAATCCAAGAGAGACACCCACTTGAAACCAAAAAGCCCTTTCAACTGCCAACGGGCTCGAACTCGATAGGCGTATGCGGAAGTGAATACTCATCTTCTTGTCGGCCGTTGTTCTCGCTGTCACCGCCATCGCAGTCGCTCCTTTTGCTCGTCTTCAACATGTTCTCGGCCCTCGTCTGCATTTCGCTGTCGAGTGCCTTCTGCCAGTCCTTGGACCCAGTCTTGAGTACGAGGTGCGGATTAATGTCGACGGTAAAGTAGTTTTCTCGCCGCGTTGTACTGCGGGATCCGCCCTCCATGGCCGAATAAGAGCTACGTGTCTTTCTCATGCGTTTTCCTGGTCGACCCCCTTCGCTAAGAAGGCGACTGAGCCGTATTCTTTCTTTCCGTAAACGCTCATCACACGCCACGATTGTCCTGACAAATGGTGCCACGTCCAATGCGATCAACTTCATCGTCCGGTCAAATACCGATGGGTCCAGCGAACCGGAAGCATAGACCGTCTCCGAAGCAGCGATTGGATCGAAGGCTACACTGAAATCTGCCCGCGAAATTGGAGATTCTGGTTTACGGTGTCGGAACCAATCGTTGAGGCGCCTCGTCGCCGAGCATTCTTGTAGCGGGTTGAATGACTTGGGAGTAAGAGAACCGTGTCGCTGGTTCCAAAGGCGTAACATCTCCTTTGCGCCCAGTCGAATATTTGTTGATATGCTCTTTGCTGTTGTAGAGTACACCACCTGCGGCGAGACGTCGAGGACGCTCCGACCAATAGTGAAATCTTCTCGACATTTGCTAGATAGCTCAGGAACAGTTGGATCAAGTGGTTCCTGGATTGACTCCGTTAGCAGTAGTCTTTGTGTGTGTGTGTGTGTGTGTATGCGCGCGTCATTGGCAGCTTACCTGAATGCCTGTTGCAAATGAACCCATGGATACAACGTCGGCCGCGCTCATAGCATCCGCAAACTCGCTCAGCGTTGTCAACATATCGACAAGATCATTTGACCGCTGCTCGCATCTCACGCTCCCTGCCCACGTCAACATATCAAGGGTGTTGTGCCAGTCACCAAGGTCGACTCCCCACGTGTCCCAGCACTGCAATAACACTTCTTCCTCTTTCGTCGCGTTATTTCCAACCGTCTTTTCTGTGGAGCAGCCATCGCGGTCGACCCAGCCCATGCCTTGCTGGTAACTGTCTTCGCTGATGACGCGGACAGTGTGGCCCTGGCCATCTGCATCGCAGCCCTTGGGCCAACGAGGATAGAACCAATCCATGCCGCCTTTGCAGTCTCCAATACCCATTTGGCACCAGTAATTGAGCTCCGTAAGCGAAGACCGAAAGTCGTGCGCTCTGCATTCGTAAAGGTCCTCGACCGCTTGCCGTTGCAGCACGTGCCCTTCGTTGGCGGCAATGAGGAGAAGCACATCAACGGCCAGGTCCACGGGCGGCGGGTTGAATCGGAATATTCCATGTAGGTCGAGTGCCTGTATGGGGATGAGGGATTCATCGTTGCATGTCATGATGAACGGTCGCTTCGATTGGGCCATGAGCCCGATCAGCGTAGCCCAGAATTGCTTGTCCTCTTCGTAGAGAATGTCGACTTCTTCGAGGAGAATGAGCGACTGTTTTTGAGCTTTGGAAACTGCTGGCTTGCTCGACTTGGTGTTTTTACCTTTGGGGCCAGCAAATGATCTCTGAGCTTTCGTACCCGCCTTAGCTGTTGTGGGTGTCGCCGTCGATGCCACCATTGGCTTCGGTTTGAAAAAGCTTGCCATGGTGGCTTGTTTCCCAGATTTGATATCTTGAGCAATCTTTTCCTCGTCTAAATCGACAACATCATCCGTCTTCTGTTCTGCGCGGTGCTGCACATGGTGATTCTGCGTCATGTCACCTATACGCTCCAGCACGTCCTTGCCGCTACGTCGACTGCTCGAGTTTATCTCAAAGACTTCGAAATCCAGCTCCTTGGCAATGGCATAAACGGCGGCCGTCTTCCCGCAGCCCGGTGGTCCACTAATAATGATGGTGTTTCGGAGACGACTGGAGTCTTTGAATTTGGACATAAAGTCCCCGCTTCGTACGACTGATCTCTTTGTAGATCCCTGGCTCCCGGCTGCCACCCACGCGTCATCTTCGTCCGATATTTCGTCGAGTTCGTCATCCTCGGAGTCAGTCGAGACGATGAATCCCTCGAGTTTTGTCTTCTTCCGCCTCTTCTTAGGAGCGCTGACTTTGAGAGAAGCAGAACTCTTACTTTTTGAGCTATCTGCGGCCCCCGTATCGACCGAGTCCACCTTGAGCCTCAGAAGCCAATCTTTTATCAATAGTCCCTGTTTTCCCAGCTGGAGTACTTCCAGAGCGGAGGACGGAGCGTACTTCTGGGCCCACGAGGCGGTTTCGCAGTCTGAGCGGTCGAATGCGGACAAGCTCGTTTGCAGGCGAGCAAAGAGGGTTCTCACCGCAGGGTGTCCCCCTTCAAGTGCCAGTTCATCATCACTAGAGTCGAGAGCGAGACGTGGGTTGGATGCCAAGGGGCGAAGACATTTCAGCTGGCCGCGTATTCTACGTTGGACTTTCGGCCCGGATTCAAAGTGCTTGCGAGGTAGGCGGAGTGAGGCGGGGGGCGGTACAAACAGGGAGTCAGTATTCATTTGGAGTGATGCTCCAAGTAAATTTAAGTCCAGAGAAATGGCAAATTGTTGCATGATATCGTCCGAGTCGGGTATGGTTACAGATTGTCCTTTTGACTTCCTCCATGCAAAAGTGTAACTTTTGGGATTTGTGCTGGGCCAAAAACCATGAGTATTCGTGAGTGAGCGCACATGGCTCATTCCTTGGCCAGGCCACAGAGGATGGGCAGCGCCGGGTATCTTCAACCCAGAAAAGCGAGTGCCGAACTGGCAACTAGAGGTCGCGAGGCTCGCGCGAGGTTTCGTGGGAGACCCTGGTGTCGTCATGAAGATGATATTGTTGTTAGACTTCTTCGGTCTTTCTCTCTTTACGGGGACTAGCCCCGAGGGCGAGGGAGACGATTCCCTACTCTCCTTACTCTTAGAGGAGAAGAAAGGGTGGCTGGGCCTGCCATTGTTGGGTTCTCGGCTGCCATGCTTGCCAGGAAGCTTCCTTAGAGGGGAAGGCTCGCTCAGAATCCTGGTTATTTTATGCCCGATACGCTCCCTATCGCCATCGTCCCGGCCATATTTGATGCATGCTACACAGCTTTTCCGTTGGGGATCTTTCCCAGATTTGGAATTTGGAGGAGACGTTTCGAGAGACTTGGATTTTGGTGGTGAGCCAAAGGTACCGGTTTTAGGATTGAACTTCAAAATCTTCTTCTCTTTGAGGGGCTTTTCGGTATGCGATAAGGAGGTCTCGGCAGGAGGTTCTGTTGCATCGTTTGGGCCATTGATCCTTTCGGTCAAAACAGAGGCCCGGGTTTCGGTAGATGGCTCGATAGTAACAGTCATAAGCGTGGGTGTAGCGTCTGGTTCAACATTTGAGCCTGCTTTTCCATTGTTGGATGAGAAGTGCGTTAAAAGCGTGTTCGTCTGTGCAGAGGCAGCCCTCCGTCGTTGTTGCTTGGGTGTGCCGGTGTCATTATCGGTCTCGCCTACTCTTCGTCTCTTCCTGGCATGGCAACCCACGGCGTCATCTTGTACGGCCTCTGTGTTTTCAGGTTCGGTCGGCTGTATGGAGGATTCGGATGGGTGCTGTTGAGAAGTCGCTTGCGTGGCTGCAACAGGTTGCTTGGACTCGGGCCGGAAAAAGGGGTGGACTCTCTGACTTCCAGCATCGACTTGTCCGGAGGGCATGATGGCTACAGCCACAGGTCCCGTCAGCATTGGCGCGGCCGGTGGTTTCAATCGATGTTCTACAGAAAGGGGAAGACGAGGTAAGTCGAAAGTCGAGCCAGTTGTGTCGCGAAATCACGTGTAGAGAATACATACCAAAAAGCTTCCAGCACCTAGAGAGAGCCCATGAAATGAAAGTAAGAGTAAAGAAACATCGGCACGTATTTGGAGAAGTTAAAGAAATAGCAAGAGATATCACCGACTTGGAAAAGTGGAGGTTGACTTTCATGGAGCACGCGTAGGAGTCCGTGAAGTGTTCCAATTTGCACGGCGCGTCGATAGTGGAACAAGGGACGTGTTTAGGACCCATTAAACACTTTAGCAGATGCAGCTGCCAGCAGGTGTGAGTCTGCCTGGCTGACAGCTAAAAGCGGTGAAATTCGCCCCGCCTCGATTGGCAACTCGCAAATTGTTTCTGCCAACCTTATCGATTAGCATCTTTTTTTCCTTTGGTTTTTTTTTCTATCGACTCCACAGCTTTGGACAATCGCAAGCCGATGGTCTCAACTTTTTCTTCATTCTCTTGGACCAACCCCCCTCAACACAATTGGCAGTTGGCCAATTTTTGCGTGCGGTGCAATGGCTGCTAATTTCCGGATCCAAAAACCGTACTCGGTTGCCCAACTGCCTTTGCCGTTTGACCAGGCTGATGCTCGCTATTTGGTTGGAGACGTCCTCGGCGGCCTGTCGAAGAAAGGAAGGCGGAAGCGTCCTGAGCTGGTTGTCGGCATAAGTGGCGAATCTGCCAATATCTATGATGTTTGTGAAGCCCTTTTATTAATCTGCCCATTCGTTTCTCCAACCTGACGCCTGTTGATTTCTCTAGGTGTCCGCTTCCCGCTTGATCACTTCTTACCCAATCCCGCCTCAACAATCATTTACTTGCGCTCCGTTCTCGATCCGAGTTCGAATCGAGAAGCATAATGCTGTCATCAGATATACCTATGTTGCTACCCAAGACTCAACAAGTCGTTATGTCTCAATCTTTCGCGACTGGGTAGATGCGGACGGCAAAACCACATCTCACTCCGAGACCCGGAACTTGTCATGCTCGTCGTCCGTTAGTTATATCGCACTGTCATCACCGCCAGAGAAGTTCACCGGCGAAAAGGGCTCCGATTATCCTGGCAGCGGGGTGATTGTTGTTTGCGCTGACGGCGAAATCATTTCGCTCGACCCTGAGACCCTGGAGGAGAACTGGCGACAATCTATGGGCAGTCTTCTGCGCGATGAGTTATCAGGAGCTTCCTTGAGCTACCATGTCCAGTTTGTGACACTCTCGTCGGCAACAGACATTGTGCAGGGGATTTTTGGCGGAAAGCTTGAGAATCTTCAGGCCCCATTTCCCCAACCATTGGACTCTGCCTCATTTGACCCTGTCAGCTTAATCCTCGTATCGGACGTCACCCGTGCCAAGACGCGCGAACAGCAAGTCACCATCTTGAGCATCTTGCCGTCGGATAACCCCTCAGAGAAGTCAAACCAGCAAATTATTCCTCTTTGTAGCGCTAGCCTGCCTGGCCTAGTAGCAGATGGCGCCCCCAGACAGTGTCAACTCCATGTATCATCTGGGTCCCTCCTTCAATTCTGCAATGAGAAGCTGCATATTTTTGATCTGTCAAATGCTCTACCGAAGCTGGCGTATACGCTGGCCCTGCCCGATGCTACGTCTTTCTTACGCCTTTCCAACCTCTCGATTCTAACATGCTCCCCCACCACCCTGAACATTTATAACGCTGCGTATCATTCCCTCCAGACTAGCGCGCCACTGGAGCTACCCGGAAATGACGAGACAGTAATCCGGCCGGCCAAGGTCAACGAAAAGTATGAGCTAATCTCATACTTTCGACGACTCGACGTTGCCGTGGGCCTCTTCCAAGGTTCACTTGTAGCCCTCCATATTGAGCCCCCTGGCGTCAATGGAAAACGCCGCCACGCCGATGGAATGCTTATCGACTCAATTGGTCGGGGTACACAGCGCCAAGTCTCTGGCGTGCAGACCCGCAGAACAAAGGTGCGCACCAGTTCGTTCTCCAACGTTCTACCGGGCATGGCGACCCAGGAGTACATTGCGCAATGTCAAACGGAAATGGAAAAGGGCAACAAACTCCTCGTCGACGGCAACCTGGCAGGCTTCGAAGAGCTCTTGGCGAGCAAATTCGGTGTCGAGAGGGCTGAGGAATCGCAAGATGGGGAGCTTCCAGAGTGGAAGTGGCTTGAAGAGCCCCTTCGCTACCCGGAAGTCGATAGGCGCTGGGTTCTGTATGCCATCAGCCGGACCTTGCATATCCAAAGTGACAAATCCGACCCTGCCGCATTACAACTCAAGCTCCAACACCCCAACAGCAACGTATTCGTATACCTAGTTGCTGCCGGTCACTTAACGTTGGCCAATCTCAAATCCGCCTTCCGTGATTTCCCCGATCTACTTGACGACATCTTATCAGAGCAGCTGATTCAGCAAGTGGTGGAAATCGACCCCTCCACTGACCTACTCTTCAACCTCGTCTCTTCCACGCGCATGGGCCCCGTCGAGCTCGTTGCAGCCATCCGTGCTGTGATGAAGAGTCTAGGCTTCTTCCAAGACCCTTTCAAAAACGAGCCAAAGCTTCTTACCCAGGCCAATCAAGAAGATGGAGAGAAAGACGCTGCTTCGGACGTCGACATGGAACTCGATAACCTTGAACAACAACTCGAACTTACCGAGCACTACCTCGCTGATGACTCCGGTCGACGCGTTCGCTGCCTCACAACAGCACTCTCTAAACTCGTCACCCACTCGACAGCATCCATCGTTCAATCTCTCCGCAACGGCCTCAAGACCAATGAGATCTTCTCCCTCATTTTCGTCCTCCGCGGCGAGCTTGTAGGCGGCGCATGGACCTCCCGCTACATCGACATGCCCTCCAACCCCGACGAAACCGAACCCTCCCCCGCAGACGGAAGCATCACCCTCATCGGCCGCCTCCTCTCCTGCAGCGTCGACGCCATAGGTCCCGGCGGCTGGCTCATCGCGCAATCGCGCAGCGAACCCACCGAAGCCACCGACCTCCTCGCCGCCCTCAAACTTGAAGTCAGCGCCGCACTAGAGGGCCTCCAGCAAGCCACGAGCCTCAACTCCATGCTTGCGGAAACCATCCGGTACGCCGAGGCCGCACGCCACTCCGCTACCCAGAAGCACATCCCCGTCGGCGCTCGTGGCTCCCGCGAGTCCGCCCTTCTTCCCCTTGGCATCAGCGAGAAGCAGGCTGTCTCTTCGACCAAGATTGTTTCTGGCGGCGAGGTCATGTGGCGGAGCAAGCGTGAGATTGGCCATCTATTGAGCAAGAAGGTGGCCCCGTACTCGGTTGAGAGTATAGTAGTGTAATTGGACAGAGGTGGCAATGAATATCATATCTAGCTTCATTTATTTCGTGCTTCTCTATTAGTTTTTTTTATCTTGTCAAGGATAGCAAAAAGGGTGCTTTATTTTTGTTATCATAGCTCAATATCAATGCAAAGTCAACAAGCCTACATTACAATTTTCCAAGTTGAGGGTTTGAAGAATCGGAATGCAAACAACTATACTGTAGGGGATACGGCTATATGAACTTGTAAATACAGACTTGGCAGACAAAATGAAGCTTGCAGAGAGAAAAGAAAATAAGAGATGAATGAAATGCCCCGTCTAGGGGGGGGATGCTGAACTATTCCTGGCAATAACGGCTCCTACACTTAGTCCAACACACTTGGGCCAATGCCCATATCTTGTTAATCATACTTGTACCCCTCCTTTTAGGTTGAGTGTTCTTGCACAGCACTCTCATGAGCAGGAAGAGGAGTGGCAGTATTTACCGGTAGGCGACCCTATTCGCCTAGCGGCATGGTTTCCAACTCATCCAACAACCGGCGCCAATTGTCGGCGAGCATTTCAGAGTACTTGACTCGCTCCTGCGCCCAGTCTTGGTTCCACCGCGAGACATGGTACTGGGAAGCTTGGAAGTAAATGAGCTCGTCGCGTAAACACTCTTTCACGAAAATTGAGCGGTTGTGCTGTTGGACAATCGACTCCTTGTCCTACGGTGGGTGTCAACAAACGATGGCAAAGTGGGTGGGCTGTGGAGCAGAATGCATACCTTGATGATGGCCTCTGTCACCTTCTCAATTTCAGCAGGCTTCACCATGCCCTCCGGCTTAGACCGAAGATCGGCCAACTTCGCTTCATTCGTCTTGATGCGTCGTTCTAGGAACGGAATATTATCGCGATCGAGACGATCCCTTCTATCGAACAGGTCGCGCATGCTGACTAGAGAGTCGCGCTGGCGCTTGAGATCTTCGAGAACGCCCTCGTCCCAAGCTCGGCTCTCATCCTCGAGCAAGCTTTGGCAGGTGCTGAGGTGCTTGCTTGTGGACCGGAGACCAGCGTTGAGTGCCGGTACTTCGCTCGTGTCCGTTGCGTACGTGTCGGCACTGGTCTCGGTCAGGGATGTGAGTGCAACTGCAAGGCGGGCGTGGTCTGCGGCCACTCCCTCTGTTCGCTTCACTAATCGGTCTAGGACATTGCAGACAGTGATGTACAATTCGGCGGACCGTTTAATAGCCGTCCGTGTCCGTTCGAATAGCTGCTCGAGAGTAGGGGAAAGAGAGTCTTCCAGACCGAGTGGAAGGGACCGGCCTGCGAATTCGTCTTGGACGGAGATCGTTGCTTGCTTGCGCCAGACGGAGAGTTCCTAGGTCCACGAGTTAATCACAACGCGACATGGGCAATTGGTAAAATCAAAGCATACCGTTGGCACTGTAAGGAACATGATCACCAGCTGTTCTTGGCTTAGCAGCGGATGCCGCACGAGAGCGTTAAGGAACCGAGCCAAACCCCGACGACGCTTTTCAATGAAGGCACCGTCATTGGAAAGATGGTTGCCATTGACTGTGAAGCCCCATCGTTAGTCATTAAGCTTACGGAAGAAAAGCCATGGCCAGGGTAAAAGGGGCAGCCTTACTTGCTGGCCGTTTGGGCGGTAGGAGAGGAAGAGCACGAAATGGGTACCGCTTCTGCAAACATTCTAAAAGCCAGGCAAAGTCACTATAGCGGCGAATGACTTTGCTACCGCGTCGTACACTCGAGACCTCGTAGTTATGATGTTGGAAGAAGAAAAGACCCTCCTTTTCGGGCATAAGTCCCACAACAATGTGTTCCTCAATACCACCACCGGTACGCGCGCCACTGCTATTGACAGGCAGAGCAGGAAGTGGGTTTTGCAGACGATCCCGACCATTAGCGCTAGACAGACTCCCGCTGCGCAAATCTGGGCCTCCAAAAGGGTTGGCAGGATTAGGCGACCCAGGAAAGTCAGCACCAAGGCCAGTGCCATCATAGGTTGCCCAGCCACCGCTTCCCATACCACGGATGGTATCGTCCCGGCCAGCGCCTCCGACAGAGGAAGTAGGTATGCGGGACGAAGTCTGCCTTGTCTCAACAGCAGATGTATCAGAGCTCGGAGCATAGTTGTTTAGAGTGGGAGATGCTACTGGGTCGGGTAAGGTCGAGGTAGTGGTGTACTGGGAGGAAGCGACGATATCCTCGACGGGTTCCGGCGCTTCGTCGTGAGACGAACTCACTCCGTTGGAGGTGGGATTCCGAGTTTCGCTGTGGTGGTGCTTTTTGTGAACATCGGGCGTATTCCACGGGTCATCGTGATCGGAGTAGTTCATGGCGGGTTCGAGATTCGGCCTCGGGGAGGCAGCGATAGGAACGTGGGTGTGGGCCTTGACAGGGGTTTGGGGAGGTTTGCTGGCAAGGTCGGCCGTCGACGGCATCACCAGGTCGGGGGAGAATCCCGATAACCGGGGCTGGGGAAGGTCTGCAGGTGCGGAGGCACAGAGTGCGATGGTTAGTAGGGAAAATACAAACGTAACGAGCGAGAAAAAAGGTTGCTTTAAGAATCCTAGTACGTTTTTGGGGGTCAGGAGCTGGGGGCAGCAGCTGTGGGGAGCTTCGATTGGGGGTGAGTTGCAGTCGACACCCCACTTTAATCTATCAGGCAGGGTTCCAACGAAGCTCGATAGAGAACGAAGCGAGTAAGCGAGTCGCTCAGCTGCCCTTATCAGACGACGGCAGTGATTGGGATATGGCCCGTGGGAAATGGAGCTACCTGATTTGCTCCTCAACAGGAATTGGATGCTCAAGGCATCGAATGCCGGAACCCATTTCGAGATGATGCAAATCCCGCAGAAAGGAAGAGCAGGAAGCAAGTGATAGGGGAAATAGGAGAAGGCCAAGCAGATTTGGGACAGGCCTAGGCCTTGCCCAGCAAATGAAGTAGAATACAAAGAAATGTGTCAAGACTCACCCTTGCGCCTCTCATCGACCCCGTCGAGACTGATGGTCTCATGCTCTTGTGCCAATCCCACCAGAGCAAGCAGAACATTAAACTCGTTTCTTGCAATTCTTGCATCTTCCCCATTCTCTCCTGCCGGCGTCACCACGAGCTCGAGAATCCTCGCGCGTTGCTCCCCATCCAGGCCAGAGGCGTCTAAAACCCGCAAGACACCAGCCGTTGAAAGGCGCGAGCCGTCGCCCTGTGGATCACGCGACAATGCCTTGTCAAAAGCATCTGTATACGAGTCGGGTACGGCGGCCCCTGCAAGGAGACCACGGACAATATCGCGGCGGGAACGGGATTTGCGTGGCGTGGGCATGTCCCAGGGGGAGCTTACGCCGGAGCCGTAATCGAGATCATCGTTATCGGAGAAAAGGGACCGTTCGCCATCCTGGTTTTGGGTGTCGGGTTCATCAAAGAGAGCACGGGATCGGGCCCCGCGAGAGGGTGACAAGATGGGCGTAGTAGACTCCTTCGGAGGCGATTCACCGAAGAGAGACATGGCTAGTTAGGCCAGAGAGGGGATTCCGGTCGCAATAAACAGCTAAATTTGAGCTATCGGCTTTGTTCGATCCTCTGATCAAGACACTCCTCGAGAAGTACTTAGAGCAGAGAAAGAGGAATTCGAATTCCGTTAGCGGCAGATAGAATCAGGACGAGGCTGTGTCTGCGATAGCGGATTTAGTCGAAGCGACACCAAGCAGTTTTAACTATAGGTTCCCAGCAAGGTGCACAATTGCGAATGCTCCCGATCAACGCGGAGACGTTAAACAGCGAAGAAAGTAAAGAAAAGAAAAGGAAAGGAAATCCGATTCTCAGACCAAGATACAGAAGCCGTTGGATGGGAAGAGTCGATTGAGTAGTTTCGGTTATGGACGAAGGAAGCTCGGCAATCAAGGAAAAGGAGAGAGACAGGGAGGGACAAGGAGCTTAGAGGGGCAAAGGAAAAAACAAAACAAAAGGACGACAGATAAACAAACAAAATGCACGATAGAAACAAGATGCAGGACAACTCAAAATGTCGGAAGCAGAGAGGTGGGGAAAATGAGAGGCGAGTGAGGTCAATTGTCGCGAGGCAGCGCTTTTCGCAGACAAAGCATGGAGGGGAAGCTCAGCCGAGTTACAAGTACGAGTTGATACGCATCACCAGTAATAATGGTTTGGGGCGCGAGCAACGTGGTAACAGGGCTGGAAGACAAGCGGGGATTAATTAATAAACCTTTGGTGCATGACTTAGTGTTGGTTTTTAGGCCTTGCCAGTGCTGTATTACGAACAGAAGTATCCATTGGTGGCTTGTGGCTGAGGTCTGGTCTGGCCTAGGTACAAGTACAGAGTGGGTCAGAACAGCGAGTATTACTCCGTACTGCTTCTTTGTTTTCAGTGTGATATGCTGGAAGATACTCCATACTTGTACGAGTCAACCATAAACCTTTTAGCAGAAATTCATACCACAGTTCTTTTACAGCAACTAATGATTTGAAAGTCGTTTCATTTGCCGATTATACACATCTAACACTGTGCCCGATGAAAGGGCATCGAGAAAGAAAAATATGATACACAACACCTTTCTCCCACACTCGTGCACACCCATCCTAACAACACACTTTGACTGCAACCGTTCATACAAAATGGTGACCCAAAGTTCCGGATGTGCCTTAGAACAGTAGATCCTCAGCCCTCTCGTGCGCCGCCTTCCTCTTCTTAGTCCTCTTATGCGTGCCTGGAACACCAAAGAACAAACTGGGCGACTCGCCCTCCTTAAGAGTGTGGCTCAGATAGCCACGGTGTGCCGGGTCACGGTAGTACTCGATATCCCAACGGCTAGTGGGGTCGGGTAGCCGGTAAGGGAATCCCTTGGCCCGCGCCTCTTTGACAACTGCCTCGACGTGTTCTGGCCCGTAAGGTAGTGGTGTCTCGCTGCTGATGCTTTCGCCCTTGAGAAGTCTCTGGATGGCAAGCTTCGTGTAGTATCGTGTGACTATGCGTCCCCCGCTGCTCTCAATAGCTTCAATGGCTGAGGCGGATGCACGCGAGACCATAATGTTGATGGGCGTCCGTAGGGTCGTCTTGCCACGTGCGAGGAGTTTGATACCGTCCTTGACGGTGCCCACAAGTCCGGATTCGATAAGTTCCTTGACCGTTATTTGCTTGCTCGGGTCGATTCGGCCTGCGTCTATCCACTCTTGTAATTTGTCGAGGTTCACGACTGACAATTGGTCGGCACGCCTACACACCAATCTGTGATTAGCCTCCATCCTCCAACTGAAGGGCTCTTGCCATCATCCCCAAGGCTGTAAATAATGGTTGCGAAAGCACTCACTTGTTATCAAAACCCTTTCGTCCCTTGATCCTGATAAGGGGCGTCTGGCCACCCTGGAACCACGGTTTGACGGTAGAACGCGCCTTCATACCCTTCTGACCTCGACCCGACGTCTTACCATAGCCCGAAGACGGGCCACGACCAACGCGGATCCGTCTATTGTATGCGCCGGGGTTGTCGGATAGGCTCGCTAGAATTGAAGCATGACGGACCTGCCGTCCAGTCGTAGAGGGGGAGAGGGAAAGAGCAGCAAAGGCGGCGGCAAAGGACGTCGGCACCGGTCGAAACATAGTTGGGCCATTGAGGCACCTCTGCACATTGGCGGCTATCTGAAGTCGGGGCGGCATGGTGCCGGAGTTCCTGTTGACACAATCGGTGCTGATTGAGGGAGGCTTCAACTGGATGGTGAGCTTTGAGACTCGCATGAAAAAATTATGAAGTTCAGGCTTGATTGCCTGAGGCTTGGATCCACACAGTTTTAATTCGACAAAATGACAATAAAACTACTGTGCACCATCATCGTCAAATGAAACAATCATCAATCATCAATCATCAATACTTCCAACCGAAAATCGAGAGGGGAAAATTCAAACCAATGGGTATACAATTAAGAAGTAAATAGATCAATAAATAAAAAAAGACATAAATTCCATCGCTTCTTCTACCCGCAATCATAATACAGAGTCCAACCTGGAAGGCCATCAATACTCCGTACGCTAACATTCGCCCCAAAGCACACTGCTGTGCATAACTGTCCACCCAGCAGTTCGTCCAGTAACCAAAAGAATTCCTATCGCCCACCAACGCCTTAATCATGCAAGGTAATAGTATCCACCCCCCCACGCGATTCATTGTCGTACACGTACAGGGGCGCTTCCTCTCAAACTGTATTCACTAGGCCAGTATTTTAGACCTGCATGATAAACTGAGGGCCAGCATTCTCAGCACCGAAAAGGTCGTTTCCAATCGAAGCAATGGGGTTAGTCACCAATGCGCCAGCGATCTCGACTTGCGCGGTGAAGTCGACGCCGGAGACGCTGTCGCCGGGGTTCCGGGAAATTTGGTCTTCGCCGGGTGTGCGGGCAAGTGCGAGCACTCCGAGGTCGCCGTCCTGGTTGGTGGTCAAGAGAGTGGTCTCGTTGCCCGAGAGGCTGAACATGCGTGGTACGCGGCCACCCGAGGAGACCTCGCTCGTGACATCGAGGGAGATGAAAAGGCCGTCTTCGCTAGACGAGACGCGGAAGTGCGTGATGCTGTCGGTTTCGAGACCGGTGTTGCGGTTGGAGACGTAGACGTCGCGGTTATCGGATGAGATGATGAGCTCACCGACAGTCGGGGTAGCACCTTCAGCAGGAAGGATGTTGGGGCCCTTTTTATTCGTTTCGTCCTCGGTTAGTTGTTGTCTTGTACAGATGAAATCATTGGGGTGTATGCTTACGAAAGAGCTGAGGATCTGGGTAGGCACAAAGGCGATGGAACCGTCAATGTAGGTGAGCTGGAAGACCTCGACCAGGTTGAGGATCTCACAAGCGAGGATGTAATGCGTAGCAATCTCAGCACCACGGGGAAAGAAGGCGCCGTGTCGAGGTCCGCAGCCGTCCGGCGTGACACGCACCCGGTTAACGACATCGAAATCGTCATTCTGGGAATCGATAAGAAGCAAGGTGTCGGTACCCAAGTCGTTGACAACGAAGAATCTGCCCGTGGGGTCGAGGACAGCCTGGTGTGGGTGAGGAGCATCTTGGCGGGCGGCATTGGGGCCGAGAACGTCATTGGAGACAATCTGCTTGATGAGACGGAGAGTTCCGTCCGAGATATCCCAGACGTCCACGGTTCCTTGGTTGCTACGAACGGTTAGGTCAGATCTTCAGAGAATTCGCATTTATTCGGCAGCAGCAATGTACTTACAAGGAGGATCCAAGCAGTCGAGTTTTGTCCTTGTTGAATTCGAGGTGCACTACGCTGCTAGATCCCACAGCGTTCTGCACAAGTTGAAGGGTGTTTTCATCGCGATCAAACTAGACAAAATCCATGTCAGAATTGTATTCATGGACGCAATACGGAGCAATAATGCTCACAACAAAAAGACGAGTGTTGTTGCTAAACTCATCAACAGCATATAGCAAGTTTGGCTCCCTAAAAGCCAGCCAACTGGGGTTCGTTCCAGGTTGCGAAACATTGGCCACAATGCTGAAGTTCAAGCCGTCAAAGTCGGCGACGAGAATTCTCTCAGGTGCGCCAAGGAGGACCTTGGGGGTGACGGCAACAGCAGCCACGTCTGCGGCATCTGGGGCATCTGGGGCATCTGGGGCATCTGGGGCGGCCTGCGCCTGTACATCCTCTGCAAGAGGCGTGAAGTTAATCTGGCGCTTTGGGATAGTGCCTGCAGCAGCGAGGGTCGCCGAAGCGAAGAGCGACAACGTGCGTGAGAACTTCATCTTTCCAGCTCTCGGTTTCTGAAGTTTGACGGTGTTCTTGAAGTGTAATAGTAGAAAAGTGCGTAACGAATGTATGAGATGGAGATATGGGAGATTAAAAGACCAGCCAGTGGTTCAACAGAAAAGATTGGCAAGATAAAGAGTGAAAACCAATAAAAGGGAATGGCTGTGAAGGAGTGTGTGTCTTGGATGAAGATCTAACGAAGCGATGGAAATCGTTGGGAGAGTTGTGCCGAGAGTTATATACTTTTTTCGACCACCCTTTCTGCGAACAATGAAGTCGACGTGGAAGAAAAGCTACGATGTCCCCGAAACCCTGTCAGATTCAATCCCATGTCGTAGTTTCTCTATCTAATTTCCAACTTATAAAAGTCAGCCCCTTTCATCCAGTACCAGGTACTAACATGACAAGGGGAATGGGCCATGAGGTTAAAAAATTGCGAGGCGAAACAAGGGGTTTGCATAACCCCTTCCTCAGCCGCCCATGGGGGAAATGCATAGAAACAAGTGACCAAGGATAAGCAGGTGGTATATTCATCCAATGATCCGGCGATTCAGGTATGAACAGACAAGTGGGGGGTCTGCTGGACTATGAAGGGATTGTTGAGAAAATCGAGATGCCGTGGTTCAGGGGGCGATCAAACACGATCGTGACGAAGAAGCTGAAGGCACAATTCTCCCTTTTTTTGGAATTTTAAGAAATTCCATTGGGCTTACCTGAGAAACTATGTTTCATGGGATTTTCCGCGCCTATCGTGAAAGTATCGCTGTATGCCGTGAAGGGTGAAGGGCTACGAAAGGGCTACGAAAATCTGCCATGTTCATGGACGATTCGATTTCCTGGTTTTTACGTCAAGTTCATCACCCGTGAGATGATCTTTTGGCATTCATCATTCAATACATTTCTCTCTTGCAAAAATAGAAGAAAATCGCCAGAAAATCCGGGACACGAAGATCGCAAAGTCTTGTGTTCGCCTCTTCAAAGCCTAGTCGTTGCGGTCTTGACAACGACTAGGACGGAAAGCTCGTCTGTTGGAAAAAGCACGCTACTGTATCGGCACCACATTTGAGGGGTGTTTTCGGCTGCGGGCAATAGAATACGTCGTAGAACTGGAAGATTGAAATGTCCGAAGTGAAGGGCTTCGCATTGGTCCTATCGTAATGGGCCGGCAACGATATCAGACTAGAACTCTGTCCAAAAAGTGTATCAATTGAGTGTCATTGGCACCTCGTGATTTCTCCGTGGCTCATGATATGAAGATTTGATCCAGGCGGCGTGAAAATCCGCACATACCTGGCGTCCCTTCATTTCGCCCATCAAACCCATCTTCATTCTCGACGGGCGCAACCCGTTGAATCACCCCCCACCTATGATGAACACAGCCCTATCTCTCTCTATCTTGGATGTAGATAAAGTTGTCAAGGGGCAGTTTATTCAGTGGGCCCCAGCGTTGCTTCGCTGGTAATCTCCACGAGCCCTCTCATCTCAAGTGAGTTGTAGTAGAGTAGGATCTGCGGTTGCATGTTTGAGGTGGCCGGGGCACATTGACGCCTATGGTTTCCGGATAAAGGCGACGTTACAGGTTCCTCCCGGGGAGGCTGGGCTGAGCCAATGAAGGTATTGTGTAGAATTCCGACCAAAAAAAAAGAATGATTCACGAACACGAATAATATGAGTAGGGAAAAGTCAAAGGTAAGAAAATAAAGGTGACGGGTTTTGCTGGAGATAATGAAAGCAGGGTAAGCATAGTTCGAAAAAAAAACGCCTTCTATTCTTGATGTCGAGCATCGTGAAGCCTGCCAGCTGCTCCCAGCTGAAGTCGATGATATCATACAACGGCAGAGGCTCGTGAACTTCTCTCGCGAAGAAACGCTCTTGCCCCTTGCTTCTTGAAACCATACAAAACATTCACCAGCCGACAGATAGGAAATACGTTTCAGACTGCCTATAAAGACATTAGTTATCGATTTAAAATCAAATTTCTGTCTTTTGTTCCGCCACCGGTATTACAAGTATACGGCAGACATACACTTCGATCGATGGGAGGCGAGCCCAGAAATGCTTGCCATGTGCAAAGTGAGTTGACAACTCTTTAACTGGTTAAAATTGCTTGAAACAATTGAAACATTCCTGCTATGTTCTGAGAATAACCACGAGAATACCCAGAATTGAAGTTTTCAATTATTATAGAGTCGTCATCAAGGCAGTTGTAATAATAGTTCATCTTTAGAAGCAACGCAGTGGATCTTTTGAAGCACAGCATACGGAGTACTGATCTCATGGCTGGAGTAAATCATCAGATCAGCAGATGGATGTGACATTCATTGAAACGAAACTTCTGACCTTGTGAGAAAGACCCGTCTAATACCACCCGAGTCCAAGGTTTAGATGATACAAAGAAAACAAATTTTGAAGTTGGAGGGGAAAAAAAATATCAAAGTCAAATGTAAAATTGGACGTGGATTAAGAAAGAATTTAGCTTTATCAAATTGCTAACAGCATTGGGAATGAGGAGGTTATCGTCGAAAACACGAAATGGGAAAAGATAGAAGGGAGAAGAGAGTAAAAAACGGCGGCCTGGACACTCACGTCGTGAGAGTAACAGCCTTCTTCAAGTATTGACCAGGCCCATCCCGAATAACATTGCCATACATCCATCTCCCGACGTCCTCCCTAGAAATAGTGTACCCAATCTCCGACTTCTCCCAACCCTTACCCCAGTCCTCCACCCCAACCCTCACAGTCTTTTTGGTCTCTCCATCAACAAGAAGGCTGGGCCTCACAAGAACCCACTCCTCGCCGCTCTCCGCAAACACCTTTTCCATGATTCTCTTGTCTTCGTGAGCCACTTTGAGAAGGATATGGTACAGAGGACCGAATAAGATAGGTACGTCACGACCGACGAGGGAGATGCCCGTAGTGCTAACGGCTATAATGGAGGGATTCCCCGCTCGGCCTTGAGCGCGGGAGGTGGAGAGTGCTTCGAGCAGTGCCTTTGCTCCCTTTTGGCACACCTCTTCGTCCTCGATTGTGAGTTTCGAGAGGACGGGGGCGGAACCGATGGACGAGATTATTGTATCGACCAGGGCTTCATGTGATGTTGGGTGAGCGATGGTACGGGATACATCAGCGACGTTGTGTGCGTTGCCTTGGATGACGGTGAGGTTAGGGTATGAAGCAAGGGGTAGAATGTCTGTGAGCTTGGAGGGCTTGCGACAGAGTGCGATGCATGTGTGTCCATCTGCGAGGGCATTTTTGAGGGCTGCGAGGGCGCAACCACCCGTAGCGCCAAAGAATGCAATAGTCTTTGCGGGTTTAGACATCTCGGTGATGGTATTAGGTGACGATAGGTGAAGGTGGTGAACGTTGTTAGTTGATGTATATCATTGGTGTTGATATTGCTCACGACTACGACTGCGCTGTTTGAATAGTAGACTGGTAGAAAAAAAGAAGAGAACTCGAGAGGAATATCCCTCCCTATTTATCTACTTTTTAAACCACCCAAACCACCCGAACCCCTCGGCCCTTCGCTCTTTTCTTCGCTGACGAGAAAGCCACCTCTGTCTCGAGAAACCCCGTCTCCGAATGAAAATGGGTCGGGGCTGCGCTAGCGAACGCCACACCCGCTTTTAGCTCCAAAACGGGCGTTGAATAAAGCCGCTTCCGGATGGTGGCGTTCCTGGTTATCCCCGCCGGACCCACAGCCAAGGCAGCGAAGAAGCATAATAGGGTGAATAGAGATCCGTTCAGGACGGGGCAATTGGTGTGTACTCCGTACAGAGTAAGGGCTTACAAACGTGGCTTTTGGCGAGGTTAACATCATACTGCGTACGTACGTACGTAAACTGTACCCAAGAATAGGCAGCAGATTATACTCCGTAGATGTCGTCGTAAACACATTCATGCATCATAGCAATCAGCTAGCTGTACTTGTACAATTGACAAACGACAGATATGCTGTTGCCTTTTGCTGAACCTTGCATATCGAACCAACAGAGATTACCATGAAGAACAACACATGGTCGAGCATGCTAACGCTTCAACCTAAAACGGAAAGGAAGTGCACGCTCGGTTTAGAAACATCAAACAGTCCCAGACGAAGGAAAACAGAGAAACCTTCGTAAGATAAGGCATACATAAACAAAAATCCACCGCAAGAGACCAAGTAATATGTGCAATGTATGCGACAGCGTGTACGAGCAGGTAACCAAAAAAAAAAATCCGAATATTAAACGAAAGGTGATTGATGGATATGCACTAACTAGAAAGAAAAAGAAAACCCAAGCTCACTGGGGCAAAAAAACATGTAAGCGACAGGAGTGGGATTCGAACCCACGCGTGCGAACACAACACCTATTTAAGGTTTCTCAGGGAGGATCCATAGCAAAGTGTCGCCTTAACCACTCGGCCATCCTGCCTTCCGCTTAAGAACCTCAGCCCCTAACTCGCACTATGTGAGCTCTGGGAAGAGGGGTGTAATTGTACGGAGTATTGATTCCCATAAGCCTCCAACATGTAATCGGAGGCTTGGGCCCTATTATTCTTCTTCCTTTTTTAGACAATTAGTTATATTTCAGTCACTTGATTTGACGGGAGAGTGTTTGCAAAATTGTTCTCGGCCAGGGACTTTTAATATGCTCTATCTAATAGTCAATTCACACCACCAATTGAAATTCTCAACCACGCTCTTCAAATGTGGTCTAATAGAGTTGCTGTCTACTGAGGGCATTTGTGGTATATAATAAACCATATTGTAGGATATATGAGTACATGCCAATACCACGTCAACCGATGAAGCTGCTTTCTTTAATTCCTGAAAATGCACACACAAATGCCGATGGCTTAGTGTACTAGATTCACTAATCAATTATGCCTATCAACTAACTGATGCATCTATACAGTGGCCTGAACTCCTACCTCGGAAGACAAAGGTACTCACTCAGATTAAGAACTGGCCTAATAATAATTTCAAGAACGGATGAGACTCGGCGGTGAAGACCTGGAACCAAAACCAAGAAAATAACATTGACGAATCTTTATACACATTATAGATGGTTGATGGGTGAGAATGCAAAGGCGTAAAACCGGGCAGTACTGAGCATGGGTATACGGGCAACCAAGAGAATAACAAAACGCCGGAGCTCGGTGCAAGACGAAACGGATGAGAAGAGGAAAAGGAAGAATTCGTGGACATGGTGGCACAATCAGATACACATTAACGCCATCAGTGCCACAGCAGCAGCAAATGTGCTAGCGCCTAGCATACGCTCGTCATACCGTGGTGCCTCGTTCGGGTTACCCCTGCAGTTCTGCGAGAAGCTAGACGCGGAGCACCCTGAATCTGCGCTGCTGCCTCCGGAATCAGATGTGCCGTCGCTGCTCTCATGACCCGTACTAGCGAGGCCGCCACCAGGAATCTGGCTGGTTTCATCATCGGTGTCGAGGTCGACATCCATGTCTAGACCGGTGGCACTGAAGCTTTTCAGGATGGTGGGCTTGTCTCCGTCCACCACCGTGGCGTTTGTATATGGAGAGCCTGTGAACCAGTAGCTTTTGCCCTTGTTGGTGCCTGGCGCGGTGTCTGTCTTGTAGCATTCAATTTCGATCTCGCCGAAAGTAGCGAAATAGAAGCCATTGGCCTTGATGTAGTCGCTCTTCCAGTCGATAGGTCCTCCAGCCCATTCAATGGTGCCCGGGGCATTTGTGTCGGCGCCGCCAGGCCAGATGGAGAGCTGGACACGAGCCGGGGTCTGCGGAAAGTGGAACTGGTTCGAGGTTGCGTTCCAGGTGTCGGCGCGCTTCTTGGTTCGGCCAACTTTGCCGTCGACGAGCCACTCAATCTGGTCGGGGGTCCAGCGGATTTCATACTCATGCCAGTTCTCGTACGTATTGGTGACTCCGGTAATGTTGCCTCCTTGGTCATCTGTAGCCCGGGCCTTGGTATTAGCAATTTGTCCTTTTTGGTTTTCCTTCTTCTTGTCCGGAGAAAGTTCTCTTGGAGATTTCTCAAGCACGGCTTGCAGAAGCCCACTCCCTTGAAACTACATGATGCAATCGATGAGGTGGCAAACTTACGTCGTGGAACACCTTGGAAGTAATAATTTGTCTGTGAAATGTCCAGCTCGGTACCAACCCACTCGTAATCGATCTCATCCTTCACATCACCATACAAGATGAAAGCGGTGACAACTCCGGCGCCGATACCAGTCTTGATCTTGGCCTTCACGTTTCCATACCACATGTAGACAGTTGAGGTAAGGATGGTGCCACTACTCTGGGGAGGCATCGTGAGAATAACATTGCCGTCAAAAATGGCCGGCTCGCCCTGGTACACCCAATCGGCCGTTGAAGAATCACCGAGGTACTTGTTCATATTGACAATCCGATCGAGGGAGTTCATGGGCATCTTTCTATCCTGGCAGACGGGTGCCGGGACGCAGGCATCCGTGGAGAATGACATTCGTGGGTCGCAGCCACCGAGACAATAAGCGCCGACGCCACAGAAACCGTACTCTAGAGGGGTTCGTCAGTATGCCGTAGATCAGGCCGCCAAGGGAGAAAAGTTATCATGTTATCATGCACAATAATACAATGTGGCAAAAACCCCGTGATAAAAAGGGGCCAGGGTGGTATAACTCACGAGAGCAGCATGGCGCTTCCTGGGGACACTTCTTGTCTAAGGAGCAGGTTTGTTGTGTAACTCCTTGTGCCCAAATTTGGGGCAGACAGAAAATGGCCAACGGTAGAAGGTTGCGCAAAGACAACATTATGAAACAGCAATCGACAGCTGTCTAAACAAAGATTATATAAAGTAAACGCGAAAAAGGTGGCTTGAAAATCGGGAAAAGAGCTGATTGGAGTCCAAGTGATGGTGCTCAATATCCTCTGAAGATGGCTGTGCGGCACTTAAAAGTATCGGAAACCAAAGTCTTCCAAAGGAGTCGTCCACTAGTGAAAGTTGTCGATGTGAAAAAAAGGTGGAAGAGAGGATAACGTAGAGGTGCTGCTCGCAGTATAATAAGAGGTCGCTTGTATTGGGGTGGTATGATAATATTCGGAATCCAAGGTTCGGCAACGGGAAAGGTTGCCTCGCGAATCGCGGCTCCAAATTTGGAATTATATTGGGAGACGGTCCAAAGAGGCCGAAAGAATCAAGATGGGAGAATTGAAAAAGGTTGAAAAAAGATACTCGAAATGATTATTTCGAGGAAGGAAGTCGCACGTAGAGAAGTAGCCTTGCCTTCGCCTGCCCAGACGAGACAGACCTGATGACAACAAAGAGACAGCTTTCTTCTCGAGATCAATCAAATGATCCTCTGTTGTTCGGAGGTGAGATAAAAAAATCTCCCAAAGGTGATCACAGGCTTATTTCGGAGAGGTTGAAACAAACACCAATTTAAACCCCGTCTTTCTTTGGGCTTTGAAATACTTGTAGCAAACTGCCAGCAATGAATGAATTGTCTTGACGGGTCGAAAACGAGGGGAAAACACGTCAGATTAGTAGAAAGGCTCTGTCTGGAAGTACTTGTATAAAAATGGTACTGATATAACGAGCGTCGTGAGAGCGAATGTACGGGGAAGATAAGCAACGAAGCTATCTTGACTCTGGCCGGGAAGAGAAAAGAGGTAATCTGGGATAGGACCAAAAACCCACGAAGAGAAAGGAAAGAAGGGAGGCTTGGAGTAATTGGGCACACAGATCCAAGGAAAAGAGGAATTCTCAAGGTCGTATTCTAGCCCTGGAGGGCACGGACGAACATACAAAGTTGGGGCCAGTCATATCGAGGATATTGGGGGAAATCCCTTCCCCCCGTCCATTATTCCCCCCCCCCTCCATCCTTTGCCCATTACGATGCGAAGTAATATTAGGGACCATAATATTAGCAGGCATGCCGAGATAACTACTCTGTAGTGAGCCCAAATAGGCAACGGTCTTCGATTACAGAGGCGGAAATGATCCATGGCGTGCTTCCCCTCTTTTTTTTTCTTCTTCCTCACTGTAAATCATTCCCCCCCATCAAAAAAATCCCGATTCCAACACAAAGTCTTACATACTCAAAAAGCGAATCGTTTGTCCATCCATCCAAATACATATGTAAAACTACTCCGTAATATTGAGGATAGGAGGTTCCTGCCAAGCGAGACAGCGCCGCCCTGGGCTAAGATGGACTAAAGGTAATATTACTCCGTTTTAGGGGTGCCTTTTTCCTTCACTCCACCTTGTCGCTCCACCTTGAACGCTCATGCATGCTAGTTTGTACAAAGTACTCCGTACTTTCGTATTTAAATACTCGGGATTAATTTACTCCGTCTTGAGGTGCCAGGCAAATAGGTGTGCTTTACGGAGTACGGATTATTATTAGTCCATCAAGCGCTGTACGGAGTACCTCATTTAATACTTTGTAGCCAGTTATGCCAAGAACAAGAGGGAAAACACACTGTAATACTGGTATGATCGCCCTGCCTTGCAGACCTCAACCCGGTGAAAGCATGGGGGAATGGAACATCTACGTATTCTGGGAATGCTATACTCCGTACGGAGTACTCCACTCTCCTGTGTCACTCGCTTGAACAGATATTTGTGCCGCTTTTATCAGCTTGAGAAATTTGATTGCATCGTCATGCTAAATACTTGTGCAAACTACATGGCAAACATATTTCAATCTAGTTAAGTACCTGAATTTTCATTGTATATGCAGTTGTATTAAGTATTTACGATCTTGGTTATTTGTCGCTTATATCTCAGTGTACAGGACAGGAACAAAGCCACGGTGCTATGATCCCAAGCATGAATGTAGTTTATGGAGGCAAGGCTTGTCCACCGCGCAAAGCAAACCATCTAAACTTCTCTTCTCTTTTCTTTTCTTTTCTTTTCTTTTATTTTCTGTGGCATATAGCCATTATAAAGACATCATTCATTGTTCTTGAATAAAGAGGTTAAATGGGCATAAGACCGTCTAGGTGGTCTTATGCTCTTTTGTTGACAGCATTCCATCAGCCCAATCCTTACCTTCGTAAGAGCATTGGAGGGCCACAAGAATACACATTCCTCTGTAACTATTGGTAAAATTGTGGACAAGAAGGAGGACCAAATCATGTGTAGCAAGGAGCGAAAAGGACTGAGTAGTGGTAGCTGAGTAGTAACTACAATCGAAATCTTGAAATCTTGACTAGTAGGTGATCGAAAAGTTAACCACGCCACGACACCTTCGCATTTGATTGCTACTTCATTACATGCTATAGGTTCCCAGGACATTGTCGTGTCAGCCTTGATAAAAAAAGACAAAAAAAAAACAAAAACAACTCTAGGCTGTAACTTATATCCAAGAATGAATTCCCGGTACTAAAAGAAACCAACACCTTGTAGTAGCTTCGAGTGGTTCCAGCGACAATGCATGCAATTATGATTGTATCAGGGACTTTGAGAATATATAAAGCTAACTGAGTAGCAGAACGCTCCAGCAAAAGTCCTGGCTTCAGGACGAGCCATTCCTTTATAAACTCGACGTCGCCCCCTCTTCTGCTCTTCTCTTGCACCCTTCCACCTTTTCGCTAAATTCTTCCCACCGACCCTTAAGCCCCCAGTTTATAAAATGAAAACCCGTCGCACATTACTCAATCGAATGGAACGAACAGTCACTCCGAAAGATCTGATAATGACTTCCCACTCTTCAAGCGAAAAAAAAAAAAACCACGTCTTAGTTGGGGAAAAACAAGGTAACGGTGCATACTGCAATGTTCATTTTGATGACAGTCTCCCCAGCTATAATCCAACAAAACAAAATCTCCATTCACACAAACAAAAAAATACCCATTACACAAGGGCAGGATACAGAAACAGCCCTAGTCGCGGCCCCTTCTCTGATATCTTCCACTCTAATCTCTACCCATTATCCCTGACACCTAATCCAAGCACGTCTAGGCCGAGGTGCATATCAAAAGCAAAAGGGCATCCAATAGTTAGAGGGAAAAATCGATACCACCAGTCTCTTCATCTGACACCGCTGGTTGAACCACCTAGGCATGACCCTAACGCACTAAGAAAAATAAACAGAAAGAATAAATACCAGCCCAAACAGCAAAAAAGAAGAGCAAGAAAATTGAGGCTTGGGGGAAACAGACCGATTCCATCCTCCATCCATACCCGGTGGTGGCAACGAGAAAGAAAGGGGGAACCCCGGATATTAGAGAGGTAACGACAGCAAAAACATTCGCCCAATGGAGATTCCTGATTGTTGGCGGGGAAGACAAGACTTCTTGTTCGGGGCGCGCCCAAACAAGTAGAGGGGGCAAAAAAAGACGAAAGTGCAAAGTGAAAAGAGGAAAGAAAAATAGGCGAGATAAAATACAGTGTTTCTCTGCGCTGGGCACCGCGATCTGGGTCTTCAGATACCACCTTCCACCCGCCATCGCCATCTGCCAGGGCTCCAAGCTTCCGGCCTGATTGAATGATCGAGGGAGTAAAGCGAGCAGAAAAAAGACCTATACCGACAAGTAACCATGGCCTGACTTCTCAGATCCTACGGATAGGTCGGTGGCCCTATCGCTGTTTGGGCTGAGCAAAGAGGTCGGGGAAATGCTCCTTGGCGTACTGCTCACATGCCTTAGCAGGTTTACCAACCTTCTGGCCGATAGCCTTCCACTTGTTGTTTTCGTATTCCTTAATGGCATTGAGGAGGGCCTGGCTCTCGTCTTCGGCAAACTCGGCATAGTGCATGTCTTTGTACCAATGCTTTTTAACGCTGCCCTCGGTGCGTGTGGGGAAAGTCTAGGATAATGGTGTCAGATGTGGCCAAAATAGAGTACAGGTGGCCGATGCGATGCTAAGTTTATCGACATACCTTGGCAATCTCTGCCCAACTGCTGCCAGCATCGCGCATCTGTTTCAGGCGGAGCTCTTCTGCCGGCGTCCATGGTGTGTTGGTCCGACTTTTCTTTGCAGGTGGAGGGTTGACTGCGGGGGTGTTCGCCTCGTCGACGGCGGGTTGAGCCGGAGTTGACGCAGTTGCCGCCTGTGGTGTAGCCGACTGGGCAGCAGGGGTCGCGGGAACAGCAGGGGTGGCTGGTGCAGCACCGGGCTGCGACTGGGGAGCAGGTCGCTTCCGCTGTCTCGCCGGGGCAGCCGGGGCAGGTGTGGGCGTCTGCTGCTGAGCAGGGCTGGCCGATGGTGCTTGGGATACATTCATCGGGGGCTGAACTGGTGTGGGGTGCTGCTGGTGGCCTGGAGGGGCCTGGCCGTAGGGGAACTCCATCCGGTCTCCCCGGCGGCCCATATCTTGCTGGTAGTGCTGCGGGCTAATGGATAAATCAGTCAACCACCCAGAAAATTATCAATCGCACAGGAAATAGAAATGGATGTTTCTGGAAGCAAAGAAAAGGGTAAGGATTGGCGCCGAAAGTCTGAGCTTGACGCGTCTTCTTCAGAGAATGACCGGGGAAAAATGCCTTGATATCGCGACACCAGCCCTCCGACAACATGATAAACGAGCGACACTAGTGCGGAGGAGAACTTTGTAGTGGGATCAACGAACACCAAGACCGGCGAGGATCAAAGAACTGCAAAGCCCACCAGGGTTCAATGGTGTTCATGGATGTGTGGCTCGGACTCGTACAAATCTGGTAGGTGTTGTGAATCAAAACAACATTGAACCACCGCGGCAGGAGGCCATAGTCGAGACAACCCGCTGGTGTGACCTCGTCTTCTGCTCCTGGGGCTGTCCGCGTGTGTAACACGCCACCATTGGCAAGGCTGGGAGAAGGGCCAACGCAAACGAGTGGCCGACGCGCGTTGGCGCCAGTACGGGAAGCGCAAAAGGTGACAGGAAAAAACAAGAACGACTTACTGTATCTCATTCTGATGCGTGTTGGGCTGGAAATACGAGATGTCCGGCACAGGACCAACCTGCCACTGTTGCATGTCCTATAAGGCAACATCATTAGCATTCAAGCAGATATGGTAGGAATCGTAGGTTGCGCGATTAGGTAGGGACATTCGCGAAATGAAGACAGGTTCATGGCGCAGAATGGTAGCAAAGGGCGGGTGTATCGCAAATAGCCTCAGATACAGTATTCGGGAGCGAGGTACGGGTACGGAGATGGGATTTGCTACTTCAGGTTCCAAAGGCGGCGGTACAATACTGCCATCTAGATAGGCTGACCCTGGCAAGTTGTGATCCATTGGACCAAAACCGTTGGAAGACATGGCCAGGTGACGGTCAAGAAGGCTAAGCAATTTCGGAAGGGAGATGTGGATGGCTGCAGGCTTCTTGGAACGGCGCAGGGGAAAGAGGTAATATATACACAGTGGTATATTTTTCTGAAAAAAAAAAAAAAACGCGATGCAATGCAGAAACAAGAAAAAAAAGAGAAAAAGACTCACGAAATCGGTTGCAGGTAAGGCTGCGGCCTCACTGGATAGAGAGATAGACGAAGGGTTGATTGAGTCGACGGCAGCTACGAGAGTTGGATCTTGCAGCTAGAGTATCTTGAAGTTAGAGAGATGTACTCTGGAAGGTTTGGTGATATGTAGTGGAAGTAGCCTCGACGCAAGTGCGACTTTGTGAGGAAGTAAACTTTGTCGCGTGTTTGTATAGAGTGGGGGGGAAGGGAGGGAAGGAAGTGGTTGGAGGGTAGGCGCGCCGCACGCGCTGGCAATTGCGCGAGGAGACGCGCAAGCATTTTCCCTCACTCTCTAGGAAAAAAGCACCGTACAGTCCCCTGAAGAGCTTATGATTGGACGCCGCGAACCATACGATGGAGCTCACGTGCAACAGAGAGCAAAAAGACAGAGCGGGAATTGGTTTTTTGTAAAGAAAATAAATGCCAAAATTCAAAAGAACTCTGTTTGATGGAGAGGACTGAGATGACTAGAAGAAGTTTGCTCATACCTTGAACCCTAACGAATCGTTATTGACTGAAGACGTCGTCGGTACTAGTTATGCAGGACAATCGTGTCCTGCGACGTATATACACCTTTTTTGACTCTAAGAGTGCTAGCCGCGAATAGGAGAGACGATTCGGTCACTTTCTCTTCAGAGAAGGCTACACGGTCTCAACAGACGGGACAGGCGATGGACAGGTGGATCGAATGATGTATCGAGCCAAGGGGTATCCTGTTGGTACAGGCAGTCGAATACTTTAGACTGAATGCTGCTGAAGGTATCGAGGTATCCTCTTGAAATGTACTCTTAGATCAGAGTACGTAGTAACTTAACAGTCCCTGGTTCAGGTCGATGATTTGGTTAGGATGTTCTTTTTTGGTGAGGCGGAGAAAAGGGGGGCTGCAAAAAGTTGGGGGAATGTAGAGCGACGGAGATGTGACTGGGGGGGAACTTACTGGCAACTTGTTGGTGAAATGGGTCAGGAAGTAGATACTTTGTGTAAGGGGGGACAATCGCAGGCCAGGTGTCCAACCGGAGAGGAAGAAAAAAAAAACTGGTTTCTTTTTTTTTTTTCCTCTTCACCTGTGTACCATGAGCGGATGCAGGAAAATTTGACAGCTTGAAGGGGGGGAATGGGAAACGAGAATTAAAGGAAAGGAGAACGGGGGGGTGCTTCGTCTCTTCCCAAGGTACCTGACCCAAGTACATATACTTCTACGACCACCTTCGTCATTCAAAACCCGTGACTAAACTGGACCACTGGAAGCTATGTTCAGTCCTTGGCTCGCCCATACAGACCCACCTAAACGTCCATTCCGGTCTGTTATTCGCCAATAATATTTTGCCCCGCTTAATGTATCTTGTCGAGAAGTACTAATTGAGCATGGTCATGGAACTCTACTTGAAGATTGGCTGCCACCGCCCCCTATTGTGGGTCATGGCGCACACCATAAGTAAATTTTGCCGTAGATTAGCCGTGCCGAGCATATGAAAATGAGGTGGTCTGCGTCATTGCCTCGGAACTTTCGGGTCACGTAATATTGAATTTGCATCCCTCTTTTCCCCCTAATATTCTGCTGATTTTGTGGCCTCTTTGTCATCCTCTGAGGTTTTGCAGTATTGGAGAATCTGGGCGGCAGCCATTTTCTATCTGGTGTTAATACGCTATTTTTCCTTCGACGGTTTAGCAGTGGCTCCAGGTTAAAGTTGTCGCATATGCTAATACTAGGCCACGGCTGGCTGCTTTTAATCCCTGGATTTTTTCCGCTCTCTGACTTAATACCCATTTTTGTAGGTAGCAGTACTTCAGCTGGGCAATGTATCGTGAGGCTTGTCCTTCTGTACTTCTGGTCTGTATTTTGGATTGGCATGACAGGTTCCACACTTCAAAAAAACGAGAGAGTATGTAGCCCAAGGTCCTCCAAAGTACTCCATACAAGCATATGGACGGCTTGAGGCCCAGCAGGGTACGAAGTGGGTGAGCGTCTAAACTATTACCAAGTCAATAGCGAACAATCCTAACTGCAATATTATTCGTTCCTGGTTGGCTTTAGTGCAAAAATACTGATCTAAAGGTCCCCGCATCTCTTGATCTATTTACAGTGTAAACTACAAGTGTGCGGCTTGAACTGAGGCTGGTGAGGAAGGCTCAGCTGAGACCCTAGAATTTCGGCAGAAGGGGCCTTGAGAATTTCATGTTGGCACTCGAGGGGATTTCGTCCAGGAATCCCAAACTTCTTTTCTTCTTTATACGCACTACGGTGTCGGGCGGGCAGTTTGTTTAGGACTTCTTATTATGAACCTTGGGAGTACCTGCAACATCATGTACCTTTCTTCACTCGGTTCTTTGTATCTATATGAACCAACCCCCACCTCGTCAATCTTCTCCACACTTTCTGGAAAGCTCAGAAAGTGTTCTAAACTAATTCTTCTGCATGAAGATAACACATAATAATAGCCATGTACGTACTTGCTGGTAAAGTCATTCTGTTGTATCGTGTTACAAGTACTCAATAGGCCAGCATCCTGTGCTATGCCACAGGCTGTAGGGTCTTTATCGATAAGAAGTGCGACTGTGATATTACTTAACAGAGCTCATATCCCACCGTGGTAAGCTACGGAGTAGAGGAATACCCCCAATGCCCCCTATCGCCTGCGTTGTTTCAGCGTACTGGTGGTATCACCTCTCCGCACGCACTGACTGACCTTTCTGTTTCATACTCCGTACACCTTTACCGCTCGCTCCGCTCTGCTGGGGCAAAAGTGAATGGACCTGCCGTTCGACGAGCTGTTCAACTAGGCTAGCGGATCTAATTTTTCCAACTACAAAGTGGTAGCATGGGATGGCAAGCTTAATGCAAACGGCATGCTATGTCGATATGGGAAATGCTCGGAAGACAAACAAGTGAGGACGGAAGTATAGAAGCGATTCTTGTCCTTGGATATTTTAGATCGGAGGGATACAAGCGCCATGTGGCAGCAGCGAAATGAGAATGATAGTCGTACGTATCGACCGAGTTGGACAGATCAGTGAAACAGTCACGAATAAATAGGATGTCCAACTATATCAATATTCAGGTTGTGGTTGGTACGCCCTGGGTGTTTGAAAATCACAAGAAAAAAAAATAAGACGAAATCCCTTCGCCCAGGAACCATGGCTATACGACAAACAGGAGAAGCGAATGCGCAAACAAGACCTTCATTTCCCAGGTTTGACCCCTCCATGTTGTCGGTTGGAGGAGATCTTTTGAGTTTAGGGTGATACACTTCATGGCATCTGTAATTTCATTAAAGGAGGAGGATGGTGATCATTCTCTCGCATATTGGGTCTGATATACTCCCGTACATCGGATAGGAGCAAAGCCGAAGACTGTCGAGGTATGGGACTCAGTGGGGTTGTTTTGAACAAAGAGCACGATTCGGCTATTCATTCTTTCCCGTGACCCTTTTGGGATCTCCTGGAATTTGAAAGGAAAATAGAAGAAGTAAGAGGACCAATCAATCATTTGAGGGGTTTGTCAATCTGATTTCGGAACCCGTGGATGGGATGCAGTTGACAGTCGATCTTTTGATGAAAACTCCCAAAAGTCGAAGCCTTCTTTTCTTTGCATTAGTCCGGCGAAACTGTAATATATTGAGAGGAGGGATCTAGGATTCGTTCCTGAATACTAATTTCAATTGTTACATCTGACACCCACTGACCTTACCAGTCTGCGACCAAGCTATGCGAGCATTCACGGATGTGTACCTTCCCCGTTAGAAACGCTCGTGGAGACTCGAGCATACTTGCTGTCACACTATCTAATGACAGCCAAGACGAACGATAATTGCAATCGTCGAAACTTTTCCTAGGCATAGGTAACCAGGTTTGAGTCGGGCTTGGAATGATGAAGATTTAATGAGCGACAATGCAAACACACATGGCCTCATTTCAGACACATTCAGCCAATTGGCCAATGCGATATTATGAAGCACAGGTCTTTGTCCAGTACTTACATACTTCATCTGAAGCAAAAGATCAGCGCCTAACGCGAGGGGTGCGAAGCACACAATGGTTTTGATTCAATGCACAATCAGTCCGTGGCTGATAGAAGCGGGGAGGAATATGGTTGTTACGACACGCATGAAACTTTGAACATGCTGACTTTGCGTTTGGACGAAAGACGCCTCTGGGAGAAGTGGCTGCTAAGGAAATGTCTCCGTAAACATCATGAATACTAAGGGAACCTGCCTGTTGCTATTGGCAGGGTTTTTTTCAGGTCACAGTGCAAAAACTGATACCAATTGAAATTGCGGCAGGCCTCTAACGAGTTTCAAGGGACAGGGCCCCAGGAGTGAGAGGGACGGGCCTTGGCAAGGCTGGAACAGTGGACATGGAGTGGCCTACGTAGAGCCATTTCGATATCTTGCCGGCTGAGTTCAAGGAAGAACGCCAATGGAAAAGCTATTTCTGATTCTGGGTTGGGATCACAAGCAAAATTAAATGGATGGCCGATAATGAACCTGACGAGAAAAATGTCAAGAAATAAAAAGGTTTGGTGGCAGATCGGAAATACATAGGGCTAATTACTGGCGAGCCCTTTGTTTATTGCCACTGCACTTATGGGTCTACCAGCCGCCACTTTCCAACTCCGTAAACAGAGTCATCTCTCTGATCGGGTTTGACTTTGGATGCTTCCTTCCTGTTGCAGTAAGAGGGGGCGTCCTGCTTTCTAAGCTTGGCCAAAGGCTCTACAAGTCCGCAGTACCGATAACACTCAACAGAACCCGCGTCGCCTGGCACGGATGAGATAAGCGGAAGTTGAACTTTGCAACACGATTGCTACAGAGCAGGAAAGCACAGGCATATTTACACACATGAGAGGTTATGGAAATATGGCGGGATGGTGTGTGAAAACGGAGGATTGAACGATAACAACTCGGCCATACAAGTAGACTTGTTTAGGTTGTACTTTCAGGGGTTTCCTGCAGGTGCGGATAGTTGGACAGGGGTCTTTGACAGGAGTGTGTTCCCCACTTATTACAGAGTACGGAGTAGTGTGCCATTAATACGAAGTACAACACCATTTAATCACGTATTCTGCTTCTCAATCTCTTAATCTTCACACAAAGTTTACTCCGTATGTAGTTTACAAGCAAAAACATCGAGCCGAGCCCAATAGAGCATTAAACTAGTTTACATATTTTCACGTGGATGCACCAGAAGATTCCCTCAAATGACACCGAACATTTTCTTTTTTTTTCTTTTTAAGCTCCAATCTATACTGTATCCTCCCCCTACAAGTACGACCTTTACGGAGTACACCTTGCTGAACAGGCGGTGTACCAGCGCCGCCCGCTTGGGCGCTATCTACCACAAGAAACAATCTTTCGTTTCATTCGTTACCCTCAAAACCAAAGACTTGATGTGTCTTCGCTTCACATCGCCATCAATGACGGGTCGGTCCCTTGTATCAGGTGGAAGCCTGTTCTATGCAAGGAGTACGAGATGGCAGTGTAGCCTTTTGGTGGAAAACCATGCTCCAACTACGACTTTGTTAAGTACCCTTAGAAGCTGTGGAGTTAAGAGGTCTCATATCATCCCTGCAAGCCAATGAGAAGGGGTCCCAGGTCGTGCCCCAAGCGCCTGTTACACTTGGAGGAAACCAAGACCCACACTTGCACGCTCCAAAGTAAACTATTAACGGCAGTTTTCTCTTTTGCCCTCTTCTTCCCACGTCTGAGGAAAAAGAGCATGGGCTTTCAATGCAGGACAAGCTACCGCTAGCCTGGCCAAAATCCACAATTTGTCCTCTGGGCTCGACAAATCGATTCTCCGTCCGGTATCCATCCAGCCGTCTGGGACGTTCGTGCGTCTTTCACACCCCTAACCTGGCAAACTATTACGTGACAGTTTTCGGGTCTTCGAATCTAACAGCCTTACCACATAAACTATCCATTTTTTGACAAGCATGCTTTCGTGACGATGGACTCATAGGGCCTCAGTTCAATGGTGGCCGACACTTCTGCAAGTTTCCCCCTCCCGTAGGCGCCGAGGATTGTTTGAAGATGAAGCAGACATATGCGGGCCGCTGAGGCAGGCCGTTTCATGAGCCACCTGGTGAATGCTGACGACTTTGAGAACAAACTACGACAAACGGTAGTGGATGCAGCCACAGAGGGAGCGAATAGGTTGTTGATGCTTATCTTCCCGTTGTCATTGTCATTGATCTGGCTGTTCTCTTTGGCGCTGCTTGTCCAATGGCACCCGGTCTCCACACCCCCTCTTGGTGCAAAACCCTAGTGTAGGGCGAGGCTGGCACGGACGGATGCTCTAACACAATGTCATGTTCTGCAGAAGCACTTGGCCAAGCTGCGGCAGCTATTTACAATACGGATGGACTCGAAAAGATATGGCAAGCGAAATGCTTTGTAGGGCAGTAGTCCATACTAACCCCTCACCCGACATGCGGGAATCCTCAACAACATTGGCGATATTGCAATGGATCAGACCAAACATTATGCTCCTTCAACACCTCTTACACTACTACTCCGTACACCCTGTCTTTAGTCTCAACACCCCTCCCCCCACCCCGGAGACAACACAGGACGGGGTGCATGCTAATCCATACACACCCATGGCCATGTCTGTAACGGTGCTAGCCCTCTTCTAGTTTCCCCATACCCACGGGAGATGGTGCCCCCTCTCATTTGTCCCAAGGATGTGCTCCGTTCCGGACAATACTTGCCCAAAGGGCTTGGGCCAAGGCGAAGTCAACAGGCGAGGCCGAGAGTGAGTACGGAGTATCAAAACAAGCTGGGGCTAGATGTGGCCTGAGTTCCAGGGCTGTTTCGACTATTATGGGCTTTTATTATGTCCAGCTCCCCCATCTTCACCCACTCTGGCCTTGGTTTCCCTTTCCTTCCCTTCTCTCTCTACCCAAGGGTTCTCTTCTGGTTAAACCATTCGTGTCCACGACGCTTTTGCGTGCTTCTTTCTTTTCTCTTCTGCAGCTAGACTTTACTTTCTTTTATTGCCCAACTGGCTTGGCTGCTTCCGCTCTTTTCCAACTTGCAACTTCTTTTATCTTCGGGGAAAAAAGTTGACAATTCTCTTCTCTTCTTCACGATCCCGGGAAACAGTAATTCGATCGACATCACCGGATCGCCCTTTTTTTCAATACACATTTGCTTCTTTTCTCTTCGAACGCCTTTGCTGGTCACTTTGCGCCTTTTACAGTTCTGCCGTTTTGTATACGTTTTCCATCTCCTCGACCGGAATCAAACACTCCACGAAGAGAGATATTGACGAAACAGAGACTACCGAAACAGGACGTCGTCTAGCTTTTTAACGACCAGTTTTTTTTTTTCTTTTCTTTTGAACCCTTTAAATCACACGAACACCACCCGAGAACCCAGCACCGTATTCGATTCTTATCGCAGCCAGTCTGCTTGATTCTTTTTAAAACACGACATTTTTAACACGAGCTTCACGAGCACTACCGACTTGAATCTAATCCGACCTGCATCATTTCCTTAACGTCTTTTCTTTCGGACATCAGAATGGCACCTACAATTCCTCTTGCGCCCCAAGCGCCAACGTTCACTCCAAGCAGTGACGCAATTGATCGGCACGAGTATGGAGTAACAAAGAATCGTAAGCCGGCCTCCACTGGCGGTGGCCGTGCGTGGAGCGAGGAAGAGGTTAGTCGATTCTGCAACTCACCATCAATGTTCTTTCTCGAATGCATTGTATTTTGGTTCCATATGGAGAAAGACGAGTCCAACAACTATGGGGGAAAAGTGAAGACTAACTAAGTGGTCTCCTTTTTGGGGTCAATATAGGAAGTGTATCTCCTCCAGACGAGGCTCCAGAAGATGCCATATAAGCATATCGCTGCCCATCTTAAAAAAACAGAGCTGGCTTGTCGCCTGCATTACCACCAGCTTAGCCATGGAAGCAACCGGAGAAAGCGTACGACCTCGGTCTCATCTGGCTCATCGCCCGGACATTCCCCGGCCCTTCCCCCAACGATGCCTTCGCCGATTCATGAGGCCCAGACTCCGCCATCCTCTTCACCTCCAAATTCGGCCTCGTTCGGACCGATCTCACCAAACCGATGCGTCCAGCTGCCGAGTATCATGGCGAACCATCCTTCGCCCCGTCTCCCTGCCATTTTGCCCAAGCCAGCAGCAATGACGCTCCCGCCGCCAAACACATCGCCTACCCGGGGTTACCCGACGCCGCTCGCGGAACCTCGCAGTGCGGTGCTTCCTTCGGCCACATTCCCCCCACTGGGCCATCCGTCCACCCCGCCTCTCCGCTTAGATTGTTCCGCCTTGCCACCGCCCAACAGCCACCATGCGCATATCGACATGGCCCGACTTGGTTCGGTATACGCGGCGCACCGTGCCTCGTTCTGGTCTGTGATCGCCTCGGAGTACGGCATGGGAGCAAGCCCCATGGCCCTTGAGCATGCCTGGAAGATTGGTGTTTGCTGCAACCAACACCAAAACGGCACCCCTATCACGCCCGTAGCGAGCCCGGACAACGTTGACAGGGAGAGAGAATATACCACGTCCCGCCCGCAGCAGGATCGGACGCGCATATCTGCCATCTTGGGCATCGATGCAAGTCCTAGATCACCACAAGAGAGGGAAATTGTCAGGCGGATTGAGGAGGAGAGAAGCGTGGGAATGGTACCAGTGCATGTCTAACTTCCATGAAGTGCATGCGGCACCATTGGCCAGTGCGTCCTCTCGCCGTTTACTCTTCCGTCTTTTCGTTTTCTCTTTTCGACTTTTTTATTTATTTACTTGTCCAATCGGACGACGCGAGCATGCTGTTGGCAATGGGACTGGCAATTTCAGATTCTATGTGACAGTAGTTACATCTCATCACAAGCAAGATCTGAAAACTCTGGGGGCGAATTCAACTCGCGCCTAGCGTTCTTATATTCCTGCCTGCTTCGCCTCTGGGCGCAAGAAACCAGAATCGCGGCTACCTATCCCATGACTGGCCATCCAGGCTTCTTTGCTTTCATCTTTTCTTTTTCCAAAACTAGGGGATATTTATTTTCACGGCGACGACTAACAAGGAAACGAAGTCATGACACACCGATATCTGGGAAGGGACTGGCTTTGGAGGGGGCAAAGCACTCGCCAGTCCAGGCCAGTCAGATTGGGTGGTAACTCGGGAGGGCAGTGCGTGTTGGGGGTTTTTGTTTTTGCTTTTGTTTTTTTCCTATGTCCTTTCTCTCCTGTACATTAAGCAAGCAATACACGCCTGCATGTGGCGTGGGGGAAGATGGGGCCGGTTTGTTCGGTGGGGGTGAATTATACATTTGTTTTGCACCAGTTCTGAAACCATATGTGAAGTTTTGAATTGTTTCGATTAAGCGGCGAATGCAAGTTGCTGGGCAAAGTGTCCTGTGCAGACATGCATCGACTTGAATTGAAACGAATCGCGGGGCACACGGAGTCGGAGTCGAGTCTGATCAATACTCAGAGTATCTGTAATAGTACGGAGTGTGAGGGCACATGGAGTACATACTACAAGTACAAGCTGTCCCCCACTATTTTAGCTTACTCCGTACAGTTGTTGCTGTTGGGGTTGGGGGTTGGGAGTGTGGGTAGCTTGCCCCATAAGAGGGCTAGTACGAGGGCCCCGTTATTTCCGCCAGATTTTTTTGACCATTAGAAGCTGCTTCATTGGTCGCCGTCTGTCCCTTACGGAGTACAAGTATGCTTCTCCATCTTCCCCCCCCGCTTCCGTCGCCGTCCCTTCTGCGCGTCCACCTGGAGGGGCAGAGAGGGGCAGAGAGGGGCGGGAGAAAGGACGTGTGTTGCTTCAATACGGAGGAGGTACAGTAGGTACGGGGTAAAGAAGCTATGGGATGATATTGTCTGACTTGGGGGGGGGGGGACACTATGAAAGTCTCAATGGCTTGTAATCTCACCAATTGCCTATTCTTCCAGCTCGAAGACGAACAACTGGTGGAGAGTTGGGCGCAAAGTACGGAGTACTGAGGTCATACGAGTAGTCGGTGACGAAGGGACTCGACATTACGCACAAATGAAAAGCTCAAGCAGCAACAAGAGATCTCGTAGTTGGCATGGTTAATGGCTACCAACTCGGCTCCTATTCGCCGTGATTCTGTCCCTGTGACCAAAATCCTTCTACCGCATATTCCCCACACCTTTTCTCTCTCTTTATTAACAGATTCTTTTTTTTTTCAATTTCTCTTTTCTCTTTTCCTTTTCTATTCAAATGATTTTTCATTATCCTCTTCATTGCGTCCCACCCTCGCATCCATTTCTTTCCACTCAGGACGACCACTCAAGGGAAGAGGGGATTTCATTTCAGTCTTCGTAACCAGTTTCTTACAAACTACCGTATTGTATGTATGGTTGCATTTCCAACATGGTTACTATGCAACGCTGGCGTGGTAGAACGCATTACCAAATATGAAGACCCCGCCACTAACAACCGAGTATTCGACTGCAGTCTTTAGAGAAGGGTATCATTTTCGTTACCGTCCCTTATAGAGCCCATTGCATTAGGTAAAGGACAAAAGGACCGATAGAGATACAAAATGTCGTCCTCCGGTACTGCCCCGCCCCCCGATGTTGCGGCCCCCGCTCCGGCGTCTTCCTCCGCCGTCGACCCCACTGCCGACCGCCCCGAGTTTCTCAAGTTCAAGTCTCTCCCGCCCGACGGGCCGTTGAATCGATGGTCCCATTTCATCACCCGAGAACATGACTTTCCCGGTGCTCGGGTGAGTCTTTTGTTTTATCTTTCCCTGTTTGTTTGTGCCTGTCGCATGGGTTTTGCTTTAAGTATTCGTCGTATCTTGTAGATAAGTCTGGAATTGTGCTGTCATCTTTCTTACCCTTCAAACTCGACACAAAAATGCTAAATCATCTCTAGGCTATGCTCTATGGTGCTGGTGTGCCCAACAAGGACATGATGGAAAATGCGCCGCAGGTTGGTATTGCCACTGTATGGTGGGAGGGAAACCCGTGCAAGTACGTCAAGAGCCACCCGTTCCACAGCAAACTCAACCCCAATATGATTGACTGACATCTCGTGCGTAGTACACATCGTAAGCTCTTGGCCCATGCATCTCAAAGGACCGGAAAGTTCTATTACAACTCATCGTCTAACCCTTGCTTCCATCTTAGTCATGGACCTTGGCAAGATTGTCAAACGCGCTGTTGAGAAACACGGTATGATAGGTTGGCAATTCAACACAGTCGGCGTATCTGACGCTATTACTATGGGAAGCGAAGGTAACACTTTTTCTCTATTCTGGAAAGAGAGAGCAAGACTAAAAGATTTACATCATTTTTTCTCATCCAGGCATGCGCTTCTCCCTCCAAACTCGAGAAATCATTGCCGACAGTATCGAGTCCGTCACCTGTGCCCAGTACCATGACGCCAACATCTCCATCCCCGGCTGCGACAAGAACATGCCGGGAGTAGTCATGGCCGCGGCGCGCCACAACCGCCCCTTCATCATGATCTACGGTGGCACAATCCGCAAGGGCCACTCCGACCTTCTCGGAAAGCCCATTAACATCTCCACGTGCTATGAAGCCTCAGGTGCCTACAACTACGGCAAACTACACGCCGCCACAGACGCCGGTGCCCCGGGCCGCAAGCCCTCCGATGTTCTAGACGAGATTGAGCACCACGCGTGTCCCGGAGCCGGCGCCTGCGGCGGAATGTACACTGCCAACACAATGGCCACCGCCATCGAAGCCATGGGTCTCACCCTCCCCGGATCCTCCAGCTACCCAGCCGAGAGCCCAGAAAAGGCCCGCGAGTGCGAACGAGCAGCAGAAGTCATCCGCACCACAATGGCCCTCGACATCCGTCCCCTAAAACTCCTCACCCGCAGGGCTTTCGAAAACGCCCTCGTCCTCACCATGATTCTCGGCGGCTCGACAAACGGCGTCCTCCACTTCCTCGCCATGGCCAACACCGCCGGCGTACCCCTAACCCTCGACGATATAGACCGCACATCCAATCGCATCCCCTTCCTGGCGGACCTCGCGCCCTCGGGAAAATACTTCATGGAAGACCTCTACAAGATCGGCGGAACCCCCGCCGTCCTAAAAATGCTCATAGCCGCCAACCTAATTGACGGAACGATCCCTACCGTAACCGGCAAAACCCTCGCCGAAAACGTAAAAGACTGGCCCTCCCTGGACCCAGGCCAAAAAATCATCCGCCCGCTCTCGAACCCCATCAAAGAAACGGGCCACATCCGCATCCTCCGAGGCAACCTCGCCCCCGGCGGCGCCGTCGCCAAAATCACCGGAAAAGAAGGCCTCTCCTTCACGGGCAAAGCCCGCATATTCAACAAAGAACACGAACTCGACGACGCCCTCACCGCCGGCGCCATCAAGCGCGAAGACGGAAACCTCGTCCTCATAGTCCGGTACGAGGGCCCGCGCGGCGGCCCCGGCATGCCGGAGCAACTTCGTGCCAGCGCCGCCATCATGGGCGCCGGCCTGGACAACGTTGCGTTGGTGACGGACGGACGGTACAGCGGCGCGTCGCACGGTTTCATCGTCGGGCATGTCGTGCCCGAAGCTGCGGAGGGCGGTCCCCTCGCTCTCGTGCGCGACGGCGACACAGTGACGATTGATGCCGTGACGAACCGGATTGATGCCGTTGACGTTGATGAGGAGGAGATGAAGAGGAGGAGGGCGGAGTGGATCCCCTGGAAGCCTCCTGTTACACGCGGTGTTCTCGCCAAGTATCTCCGCCTTGTTAGTGATGCGAGCCACGGTGCTGTTACGGACTTGGCAGTCAATAGGACCGAGTGGTGATGGATATTGAAATAGAAGTACGGAGTAGAGAAAAACAATTGATATTGGAGACCACAATGAGACTAGGCAGACATTACAGAGAAAAGAGACCATGCCATATACAAGTGTTAAGTGATGCTATGTATGTTCTATGATGATCGAATCCCTGCCTACCATCCCTCGAATGCAACAAAGGACATGAAGAAATACAACAAGCAACCAAACCATAGAAAAAAAAAACAAAAAGTATTGTAACAGTATCGAAAATTTCACATCGTAGCCCCCATTCACTCCGAACTAGAGAGAAAGTGCAAGAAAAAAAGATACAGCTTCCTGATGGGCCTTTCCCACCTTGGCTCCTCGGGCCCTTCATGCCGGAACTCCCCAAGTCTGTTCTTTTTAGTTCATGTCATGCTAGGTATTCATACCTCCTCCTTTTTATATAAATTGTTGGCCACTCTTTTGTCGAGTAAGCCAAATTTGACCATGGTGGCGACAGATCGTAACGCTCCATTCATGGGCACCGCCAGGTGCTAGGCCCATAAGTAAGGTAAAAAAATCGCCTGCACTCGTGTCTTCTCAAAAGTCACAAGCTACTCAGTTACGTATAGCTTAAGTGGTGCGCAGCAAGGACTAGGCTCAATCTTTAAGGGCTGGCCCAGCCTCCGGCAACGTCAACCCATTCAGCGAGGCAGGAACCCTCTTTGCCCTCGACATCGACAATGTCGGTGTCGCACCGACACCGGCATCCCACACCGTTCTCCTTCTCCTGGTCCCAGTGGTCCCAGTACTCGTCTTCCTCGACACGTTCCCTCTCATCCATAGTCGTCTTCTCAAGATACGGGGGTCTTGGGAGTTGTCGAGCGGGTGCGTTTGCGGGACAATGCTGGATCGTCGTGTGTCGGTAGCCGAAGTCACGGAAGTAATGGATGTCGGAAACACTTAGAAGCGCACCGGCAGCGAGAGAGTGGATAGGGGCGTCACCCCACTGGGTCATAGGTTAGCAAAACATGCAGGCTTGATAGACGTGATTACGAAGTGGCTTACTCGTTCCATCCAGAAACCACCACTCTCGTCCATCATCCGGAAGAAATCATTGTATTCTTTGCTCCGGAACCAGCTTAGTTTGGCGATTTCAAAATTGGACCAGAAGTGGCACATGTTGTAGGACTCGCCATTCATCGCGTCCGAATCGATGGGGGGAAGGGAATTGCTGTTGGGGTCGCTGCTGAAAATTTCCTCCGGAAGGTCGGCGGGAGTCTGGGGCTCTGGGGGTGGCTCAATGGGATCCACGAACATTTCCCAGAGACCCTTGGAGGGAAGGTTGTTTAGGCGCTTATAAGCTGAGGCGTAGCGGAAAATGTTGGGTACAGTCTCGCGAAGCTCTTTAACGGCAATGGTAAATCCGTACGTTTTGTTGTTTGCAATCATTTCGAGGAAAGGATCACTGAGAGCAACGCGTCAGTAAAAAAAAAAAAAAAAACGGCAATCAAGGGAAGAGACAAGAGGGGAAGCTTGACATACTATGTGATATCACAGAAGTACTTGATCTCGGGCTCAAGACGCCAGTACCATTCGTACTTGGCGAGGAGAGGGTGGTTGTAGAAGAAGCTGAAAAAAAGACGACGATTAGCATACCGAAGACTTCATATCGCTGAACGACCCCGGTAGGCGGGAGAGGTTGACTACTAACCCTGAGTAGAATCGGCACATGAAATGATAACTCTCCATACCGCCGTACATGACAGCGGCATCACCCTGCTTGGCAATGCCTTCCTTGGCAACCTTGTGGTCGACGTTGTCAGGGAATCCCCACATATCGGGTCCCACCTTGCCGAACTCGACGGTGCCCGAGGTATAGTTCTTCACCGTCTCGATGAAGGTTTCGTTGAAGTCTCCATCGTTCAGGAAGACATAGGGGTAGTGGTACCACCGATTGAAATGTCGCTCGATTGATTTGATGGATTGAATAACGCCATCGAGCTCCTTGTTGCGGGCGAGGACGACAAAGGCAGCATTGGCACGGGGCTTGCTGGTGTCGGGTTCCAGACAGCCGGTAACAAAAACCTTGTCATACTTTTCGCTGATTTTTCTGCATAGCACAAGGACCGTTAATGACCAGAATAAGGTTGCTGTGGGCAACAGTGTCTGCATGTATAGGTGGCGTGGGTAAAAAGATCAAGAGTCAGGAGTAGCAACCTCACTGCCAGGATGGAAGGGAGAAAGAAGGCAAGGGAAATGCGTTGAGACGTACCGGATAGCGGGAGGGGCGCCTGCGGGCATCAACATCATGCTGGGTGAGCTTGGGTGGCGCACAAAAAGAACGAGGATGAGCACGACGACGATGACAGGGAATAATATCACGACACCAAGGGGAACCGAGATGGTCGAATTGCCCCTTAATCTCAAAGGTCGCTTGAAAAAGGCCAGTCTGTTGGCTAGGCTTCTTGATCTGGACCATTTTGCCTTCTCGTCTATGGTGGGGAGTTGGGTGGCGGTCGGTGAGGGTGCAATCTTGGACACCCTATGAAGGAGATCCATGATGGCGGTTTGAAGGACGGATGACTCCGTAGAATCAACAACAAGGAGGTGATGCTGATGCGGTTTGGAGTCGAGCGGAGAGATGGGAAAACCAAGGATGGGATTCGACGACGCTAGCCTGTTTGTCGAGTAATCTTCGCAAATGCTCTTGGTGAAAGCGATATTAAGGACCCAAGATAAGAGGTCGGAGTTGTATTATATGCAAACGGCAAAATGAGCAGAAAGAATGTAAACAAGTTCCTGTTGTGGGTAGCTCGTCTATTCAATCTGTACCAGCCAAATAGAAGCGAGACCGAAAGGTGGGCAGTGGGCAATGTGCGGAATATGTAGTCAAAGGTGTCGCAGTGAAAGAAGCGAACTCAATACGATTAAAGGAGGCGTAAATTCCGATTCGTAAAACGCGCTCACAAGAGAAGTTGATATGTTTCGGCAGGTGGTTGCTGGGACGGGGCTCAAGTTTTTAGAGTTATGTCGAGAACGCGCGTTATGGCGGCGAAGAGCGAAAACGACAAGCCGTTGAAGGGCAAGAGCGGTCAATTGAATATCCGTGGCGGCATCAGGAACTATGACCAGCTCTCCGAGCAGGTATCGGAGGAGAAGACGTGGACGGAGGGAGGGTGATTTGGGAGGACGAATGGAAGGTGATGGTATCACAGGCCGTTGAAAAAAAGAAGGGGAGGATAAAGACCAGATAGTGGAAGGAAAAAGTAAGGAAGATTGAAAAGAAATAAAAGGGGCCAGACGAGATTACGAACAGGGGCGTAAAGAAGGGCACTTTAAAGGAGGTACCAGCCAACAGCAGCAAATTTATATGTAATGGAAATGTATCTATTTTACGCTAGCTCTCCTGCGACTCTATTTTAAGGTGGACTCCCTGCAGGTTAGTACAAGTATTTACGCGCAATCTAAGTACGTATGTGTACTCCGTACCCACGGAGCAGTTTGGCAGTGCAGCAGGTACTCGGTTTTGGAGTCTAGCGCATCGCAATGGCAAAGGGGGACACTAAAATATGGCGACAGTTCACAAATTAGCGATTTTGATAGGTGCAGTTTACTCCGTATGGCTGGTTAGTAGGGTGGGTCGGCGGAACTTGTCTGCTCAAACTCTGCATCTGTTAACTCGCCTTTTGGAGCTCTGTTCTTAGATTAGCTAATCTCACAAGGGGGGCAAAGCCTTTTTTTTCTCTTCTATGGAAGATTAGAGAACACGTTGACTATTTAGGGCACTGATTTGAAAATCCTATGCCAAACTACTCCGTACTCCATAGGCGTCGTGAAAAACACACACCAAAAAAGTAGGAGAGTTGGTTGTCACCCTTCTATTCTTCTGTCCGCAGCCCCCCCCCCACGAGCTTCATATTCGAAGCTGGCCAGGTCAAAAGATAGTGTCGAGTTGGATGCGGGAAAGGAAAGACAAAAAACAGGCTTTTAGTGCATGTGTGGTGTCTTTACTCCGTACGGTATTAATACCAAGTAGGGACAGACAGGGACACTCAAGACAGCAGTATGAGGGGCGAAAGTATTAGAGACTCCACCCCGCCATCAAAGGAATCGATCGCCAGACATGGCGGGCGACTTTGCCCACACACCAACTACCGAGTATTTGAGTGCTGCGAGGCGTACGGAGTAGTGGGAGGGTGTGATGTGAACTAAACTACGGAGTAGATCTCTGGCACCCATCTTAAACATGGACGAATCGCGGTCAAGACATCTGACGGATGCAATGAAATGCCATTTCCAAAGGGGAGGATTTGAAGTAAGCAGTTGGTGTCGCGTGCCCATCCCCCAAGCTTTGCGGAGTACGGAGGAATGTGGTCAGGATGTGCTAGCTACCTGGCAGGGGAGCCAAGATATTTGGAAAGCAAAGAAGGAGAAAACCCCATGGCGGAAAAAAGGGGGCTACAGGGGTCCTGAAAAGAGCCAATCTCTCAATCTCTTGGAAATCTTGGAAAATGGCCGGTCGCGTCGCTTCCTGCAGCTTAATCAATGCTATGTAATAAGTATTTAGGTGCCTCATGATAGGGTCATCTTTTCCACTCTTGTTTGGACGCAGACGCTGGAACTTCTTCCATATTCCACTCCGCAGGTGCAACCACTCAAAATCTGTCAGATAGAATGGAGATGGGGGAAGATAAGAAGATAGGCATATTGTCTTCCTTCGAAATCCCCCCTTAAACGACGTATTTCGGATAAATTGTCACGGCATTGCAGCCAAGACCTACAAGTAGTTTAGATTGCGAGAAAAGAAATAGAAAAGGCGATGCCTGACTGGGAAGTCATCAAGTCTTAATTAAACTAGTTATTACCAATATGTAATTGAGAAAGAAAAAAGAAAAAAACCTATATTTTTCGGGCGTGATGGGAGAATCAAACTTTTCAACAACCAACCTAAACCTATTGATGTCAGCCGTTCTCTACTACGTGTACAACACAAGGCGGCGGCGTGATGTGATTGTATTGCACTCATATCCTCTATTTCGCACTCGATTAAATGTCTATGTATTAACTGTCCAATCATTCGCTGTCTAGATATAAAGAAAGGGACAATAAGAGAGCAATAGGATGAGAAAGCCGGGGAAGAGTTCCATCACACTGCTAGACAGTTGCATCAAAGTTTAGCCCTGCTTGGGTCCATGATGCGTATCATACCATCTTGATACCCCGTCGCAACGTGCTGTCCCTCGGGACTCCAGATCCAACTCGCCATCATGCCACGGCCCTCTCCAGCCCTAGGATACTCGGCTTCCATGATCCACCACGGACCCCCGTCCCCGTTAGGGCCTCCCTCGTGCATCACCGCATCCTCGGGATTGACATGAACAAAGAAAGACCAGTTTAATGTGGCGGCACGAGCCAGCGCCATGGAGCCGACATCGAGATTGTTAGCGAGCATGAGAATGCCATTTCGGTCGGCCGCGAATGCATGGGCGAGAAAGTGCTTATTGGCTTCATCCGTAGGCAGAGGTTCACGAAGGCGATAGACGAGGAGTTCACGACGGTCGGGGAGGGGGCGGTCCTTGTTCCATTCCGTCATGTCGACCTTGCGCATGTCCAAGATGGGAAACCTGTGCGGCTCTTGGCTTGGAAAGAGGTCGTTGAGCAGATCGAGATCGGCCGAGGGAGCTTCCGGCCACTCGGAAGGTGATCGTGAGCCGAGAACCTGTGCAAACCGGACCCACGGGCTGTCTACTTGGGCAGAGGGGAAGTCATGCGGCCGATCGGGTCGCATGAAAGCGCAAGTACAAGAAAAGCAAACATCGCCAAGGGGCTTCTGGGCATCCGTCGGATCAAAATCCCCCGCGGCTGTCAAGACGCTAGTTGTGGTGGGCTGGCGAGCCGTGACCAAACGCGTGCACAGGTTTTTGGTGGTAGAGAGCTCCTGGACTTCGTAGATGAAGGGGCGGTCCGAAAGACCCTTTGCTGAAAATGTTGCCTGGACATTCTGTTGAACGGCAAACATTGTCCCTCGGTGTGAGCTTCATGAGCTTCACCAATCAATTCGGCAAGGTGAACTTACATGAAGGCTGAAGTCCCGGCCGCTAATTATCGAGTTTGTAACACCGTCTTGCTCGAGTGCATGCATCGTCACCAAAGGCGCCATTATGAAGCAAAATGCACCGTATACGGCCTTGTACGGCTGCTCGAAAGGCCCGTCTCCCGTCCGTGAGTGCCCATGAGCCGCCTCCAGTTCCTCCCCGGGTACCCATGGGGGCTGCAAGTTCATGAAACGTCGCGTGGTAGGTCTTGTCCGTCCATTGCTGCTTGAGCTACCACTCTGGTCTGCAGGAAGAGGGATGAATCTTGTAGTTTGCTGGAAGGATAAGCGCGAGGGCTCTTGTGAGGCTGTGCTGGAAAGTGACCGACTAGTCTCCATTTTTCGGAGGGATATGAAGATGAAGGAGCCGCAAGCAAGAGAGAGAATTGAAATGCCACCACGCGAACGAAAGACTGCGAAAAGCACGAGAAAACGAGAGCAAGAGCGATAGGGAAAGAAGGTAAATTTTCCGCTCAGGAATAATCTGTCAAAGGCGCGGTTCATGAAAACAGGCACTTCTCACGACCAGATACAAGTACGGAGTATTAACTCGATAGGAAGTGGAGCTATGGGGCGCGCTGAATTCCGGAGCCTCGGTTTGTTTCTTCCTTGCCCTTGCGCTATTAATATTCCAGTAGCCTACCAACCAAACACATAAGGTGGTATGTATCTGTGTAAGGCAATGTCTGTTAAGCGTCAAGCGTCAAGAGACCTTGCGGAAAGTACGGAGTACTCCGTAGAGAATGGAATCTGGTAGGTTGGGGTGTGTCGCTTATTATGTCTGTGAGCGACCACATCCTTTAATCGTAATCACAAGCTTACGTGTAGAGAGAGCATGGCGGTCCGCTAGCCAGTGTGCCAAGACTCGTCGCATTCGAACCCCTGGGAAGCTGGGGAAAGGAATTTGAGAAGCCATTTGGAAACATTGCTTTTCCTCGTCAATCTCAATCCCTAGACATGTCTAGAATAAAGGAGCAGCAAAAGGAGGGTCGAAGTTCAGGTGTGATGGAGTTGTTGCTTGTCTCGCTGGAACCAAGTGAAGGATGTACAAGTACGGAGTATTACTCCTTATTTTCAATTGGTACGTGTACCTGTGACCACCGTCACCGGCTAGTGCTCCTTGACGCGCTCTTGCGGATGAGATGGCAATAGGTTTAGGCTTTAGGACATAAAACCATTTGTCTCTTCATTTTGCATCCTCTTCCACAGGAAATCTTGGCATCGCCTATCTGTTCTCTTTGAAGCCTGTGTGAGTCGTTCAACGCCCCAGAGGTCTTCCGTGTTGAATTCTGAACCTCGGTCTGCAACTACAAGTAGCATCAGGAAACGAACATGGTGTACTCCGTATGGCTGGCTATTCCCCTAGATCTATTCTTCCTGCCAAGTACACAAGCTTGTCTTACTTCAGCATGGCCGACACTCCGGGTTTAAGCTTGACGCCAGGCTGAATTCGTTGGGGCTGAAGAGACCCGAATGGCGGAGTGCACGGACGTGTAAGCCTTCTTTCTTGATAGATCATTCGGGTAGGTGAGTCTAATGCTTCCATCGGGCCGTTTTATCCCTGAGTTGAAGGGGACTGAAGCTAATCGAACCTTGTTGGGTGTAGACCAATCTCAGCCCCATGACTGGAAGTGGTGTAGTGTCTCGCACTAATGCCAGGAACAAATGCGAAGGACTGTGTCACCCCAAACGACGCGATCGTCGGTGACTTGAAATCCATAAAAGCTTCAAAGACGATGTAACCTTCCTCCTTAATCGGCAGCCGGGTAAACAAGCAAGCTTGGCTTTGAGGCGGATTCCCGTGGTTGACGGTAGTGTCCATTTGATAGAGACATGTGTCCACCCCATCACATTTGCATACACCCAATGGAAGGGTATGATTTTTGTGCAGATATTCATCATGCTGCTATTCATTCCATGTACGGAGAAAGCGTGCCGGGAAGCATACTGCCAGCTCCCGTCTGCGATCCCCAGTTCCAAGGTGGATGGACTCGGCAGATGTAATCGACTTTAAGGCAACAACAAAGATTTCGAATACATAGCGGGATTTCAGTTTCGTAGATATTTGATTCAATGTAATTGCCCCTGTTTACCACTTTGAATAGAACAACACCATTCTGAGAAGTGGAACAAGACGAGGGAAAGTAAGGCATAGCATTAAAGAGCACACAAAGGTGGCATTTTCCGATATGCAATTTTTGGCTGCAATCTCCGGCATACTTTCTCTGGGCCTCGGAGACACGAGTTTGTCCAACTTAGACCAGAGAGATAATCTCTCAGTGGAAACTAGGGCAAGTCGTTTTACTGGTACCGTGAGCCCTGAATATCCATCGGTTCGAGAATTCAGGAACATCCCATTTGCCAGAGCCCCTATAGGGCCAAGACCATGGCAGCCACCAGAACCACCTCCCTCCTCGAAAAAAAGCACCGATATTCGACACGGCACCCTCCCCCTGCCCCCAATATGCGCCGCGTACCCCATCGGTATGGAACCTGTTTATCACACCGTTCTCCATCTCCCTAGCGGACCAAGCATTTACCTCTGGTCAGATAGCCTAGACGTCATCTGAGGATTATCTGCGCTTCGCCATCTGGACGCCACGAAACACGACGGTGGGGGATAGACTTCCCGTGGTGTTCTTCATCACTGGGGGTAGCTTTCGTAGTGGAGGTGTCGAAGTTCCCTATCAGATCCCGTGCAACGGGTCGCAAGGAGCGAAAGACATATTGCTGTGACCATCAACTATCGTGTGAACATCATGGGATTTCCCAATGCGCGGAGTGTCGAAGAGCAAAACTTGGGAATTTTAGACCAGCGTATGGCGCTACAGTGGGTTCAAGAGAACATTGCGTCTTTCGGCGGCGATCCCGATCATATAGTCGCCTGGGGCCAGTCCGCTGGTGGTGTATCAGCTGACGTACGCACGTATGCTTGGCCTGATGACCCCATCTTCAAAGGTGCGGTCATGCAGTCGGGCTCAGCAATGCGGCGGGGATTCTGGCTCCGTGACCCGGGCTACACAAATTTTACCTTCGTGGCACGGAGTCTCGGTTGTAGCTTTCCCGATGACGGCATTGCCGAGATCGAGTGTATGCGCGACGTGCCCGTGACACAAATCCTCAACTTTGTCGGGACAGTACACCGACAACCAGACGAGGCCGAGTCTCGTTTTCCGGCCTACGCCGGATGAGCGGGTCATATTCGCTAATCATACAGAAGGGGCGCTGACGGGAAAAGTTGCGAGAGTATCAACCCTCATACCCAACACGGCAAACGAACAGTCGAGCATGCATAGCTTTCCAGAAGATATTGTGGCTGGGCCTGACCAGGTGGCAGTCGACGAACAGAATGTGGCAGGGCTTGTCTGTGCCACGTCGAGTACAACCAACAACCATTGCCGGCGTGACTACATATCGGTATCAATACGCTGGTAAGGCACCCGGGTTCATTTTTGTATTGATGTCTTACATTTCTCACGGGGCAGCAAACGTTGTGGACCGAGGGTGAGCTAGACGAGGAGGAGGAATAAATGGTAGGAATAGATAGTGGCTCTGTTCCCCAGGCTTGTGTTGCTGTCTTTCCATGCTGTGCCGACTCGGCTGCGTAGCAGGAACGACGATGCAATTGAAGGAGCTGGCTGCACAAGTGCATTTCAAGGTTGAAATGCTTCCCCGCTGAAGCTAGAAGGAAACGGAGAACAAATCTTCTGGCAAGCGCTAACGCCAAGGAGAGTTAGTGAATTCTGAGTGGGGCTTTAACTGCCATGGTAGTGGGGACAGCGTTCGTTCCAATACTTTTGGGGCAATTTACGTCAATGACGCTGTTGGAACTTTGTAGTACGTACGGAGTAAGACTTCACTGGATAATTTCGAAATCCCTGCTGCCAGAAAAAAAGGAGTCTTGCTCCCACCACAAGTCAACAGAGGAACTTGCGCTCCCTATAAACATACTTTGCTTCTTTATAGTATATACTCTACCTGTTACTACAGCATTCCTTGGATAACGCAGCTATCGAACACACCCAAACGCGCCCGACCGACGGGGTCGTCACCTGACATGGCGGACAACTCCTCGAACCCCGACATCGACCGCAGAGACCACGCCGACGAAGTGCCCGATCTCCCCGATCCCGCAACGTTCTCGCCCATAAACACAGATGTTCCCAAGCCGGGCTCTTCGAGTGGGACTAACAACCCCAACCCCGTCACGCGCACCAATACCAACGACTCTTCCTCCCCACCACACAGTCCCGTGCGCCGCCGCACGACGCGCCGCCGCACATTCAAGACCGTTTCCGATTATGGCGAATTTGAGAATCTGCAGCCCGGTTGGCAACCCGGTTCCGAGCCTGGGTTCGATCCCGCAAAGCCGTACATCTCTGGGCCTGTTCTTACAGCGCAGTGTGAGATTAGCGTTGTAGACTTTTCGCAGTCAAGTATGACGCTTCAGCGATTTGAGAATGCGTCATTTATGGACTTTATCACGCAGCCTACGCCTAAGTGGTCCAAATGTCGCTGGATTAATGTCAATGGGTTGAGCAATGATGTGATTCTTGCTATTGGGCGGTGCAAGAATCTTCATCGGCTCGCGTTGGAGGATGTGATTGAGCAGAATAACCGGACAAAGGCTGACTGGTTTGTATTGGCCCTCCCCTATTGTGGCTATCCTTCTGTTCTTGCAATGCCCCGTCTTACACGTGCCGATTAGGTTCCCTACACATGCATTTATACTTTTGACGTTACAGAAGCTAGTGCATTCCATCGATCCTGACAGCGGCGAAAGCGAAAGCGACTTGGACACAGAATCCGAAAGATTGAGTATCAAGTCTAGGAGCCTTCGTTTGGCGACAGGTCGGATCCGACGCTTCTGGAGACATCGCCGTCGGTCCAGCTCAGAAGGGATAGACGCGGAAGCTGGAAACCAAGAAAAGGGCCCCGAAGGTGGCCGTTCCTTTTCCCTGGGGAGCCGAATGGGCCACGATACTTTGGCGCGAGCACCGGTAACCTCGTCAAGTCCGTCTTTGATACGCACGCTGCAGAAATATCATGCATCGTCGAACGAGGCTCGGACCCAGTACATGGAGAAACACTCTTCGCTTACCGAAAAAGGGTTTGCCATCTCGGCCGAACAGGTAGCAATCTTCCTAACATCCGACAACACCGTCATCACCTTCTTTGAAATTTCGGCGCCCGACATAGAAAAGCCCATCGTCAAGCGTCTCGGCATGCCGGGCACCATCCTCCGACAGTCCTGCGACGCTTCGCTCGTAGTACAAGCCGTAATAGACGCAATCATCGACCTCGCCATTCCCATCATGCAGATTTACAATGAAGTGCTCGGCGACATCGAACTTGACGTCCTCACAGACCCAGATATTCGCCAAAGCCGTCGTCTGTACATCATCATTAGTGAAATCAACAAAATCCTCAGTTTTCTAAACCCAATCGACAACCTTGTCAACGTCCTGCGCGACCACCGCACGCAACTCACTCCTGAACAGGCGCAACACTCTCTCGTCGACCCTACGAGTGGCGTTATCATCACACACATGACGCACACATATCTCGGCGATGTGCTAGATCACTGCATTACTGTCACAGAGGCCCTGACACAGACCAAGGCAGCGGCTGACAACCTGATTAGTCTAATCTTCAACATGACGTCGTCCTATCAGAACGAGACGATGAAGACGTTGACATTGATTACCATTATCTTTCTGCCTCTTACGTTCATCACTGGATTCTTTGGACAAAATTTTGAATATTTTCCTGAGGTGGAAGGCAGTGTCACCTACTTGTAAGAGAGAAGCCCCCCCCATTTCCTTTTTTTTCCCCCCTGTATGTTCATTTTTTTCTCGGGTGTTGGAGAATATTGACAAAGGTTTATTGAAATAGCTGGCAATGCGCCACGCCAACCGTCTTTGCAACCGTGCTATTCATCATGTTCCCGCAGATACAACGGAAACTTCGAACTGTTGTCGAGCGGCGGCATATTTTCTCGTTGCGGCGGTCCACTGGCCGTTCTAAGAAGAAAAAGCTGCACAATCGAGAATCATAGCCATGTCCTTAGAAGGTTCGCGAAGGTTCGCCTTGTGGGAAATCGGGTCATTCAGTATTGATCTCGGAGCCTGCTTTCTTTCCTGTTATTTCTTTAGGTGTTTGGGTAAACTTGGGATCATCAGCGTTGGTCGAGCGAGTATGGAGGGAATCATTGCTCTTCTATGTCTTTTATGTATAGTAGCGAGGGCATTGGCTATGTGGGACACGGAGTTCTGGCTTCTCTTGTCTGAATAAATGTCTTGGCCTATTCCTTGGCTACTGTAATGAAAGAATCTTCTGGCCAACTGATACAAGCGGCCAGGGTGACTCCGAACTCGGCGCATCCAATGTGTGGGAGAATGTGGTTGTCACATTCATAATTGTTAATTGAAGTCCCCTGAGCTGATTTCAACAAGTAAAATAACAGAACCAAGGTCAACGTGAACATGCGCAAGGTCTGTGGGATACAATCTGTGGCCATGAGGGCTTTAAGCTATGCTACCTGTAGAAATTGCATAACAAAAACCTTCGTAAGTACAGCTGGAAGGAATAAATCGACCTTTCTTCTTCACGAACTGAAGAAAGAGCATCTTGCCGAGGGACAAAAGGTAAGTGACATCCCACCCTCTTGATGTGACTGCTGGGCTGTTAGATGCACGATACTTATCCGTCCTTATAAATTGTAGTCTGAATTGAATTGAATTGGAACTATTTACGCGCTTACAAAGGGCTGTGTGCGCTTATCTAAGTATTATGTAACCGAATCCAGGACGGATCCAGTGTTCGGGGAGTACCAAGGAAAACCCGTTGCTGGGAAGAAAAACCTATCGTGAGTCGAGTGTCACTTGCCTGGAAAGAACCCTCCGGCCGGGTTGTAGTCTGCATTTTCAATTAGATTGCTGCCGACAGCTTCGAAAGCAGGTTAATTAATAAGCAACAGAACATTGAGCCAGGCTCATGCCTATCAAAGAAAAAAAAAAAAAAAGTGGCACAGTTGCAGCACTTTGTACGGAGCAAATGAGCCGGCTGTGTCTTGCAGCTGATCTATGATTAGCGTTCGACCGAGACTTCCGTTGATGTCCACTCCTTACCGCAAGAGCCGGGACTGTTGCACGTTCCGGGACTTCCTTCAAGCCCCTGCCTCGGGCCTTGTCTGAAAAGGAAAAAAAAAAAAAGAATTTTTTGTTGCTTAAGCGTAATGTTGTGAATTTATAATTGACAGAGTCGATGTGCCACGATCGAGGCAGTCTACTCTTTACCGCAATGATACTCGGGCGCGTGATCACGGCCTGTGACGTGGTTAGTGGTGGTGGTGTTTCAGTCTGCGAAACTAAAAGAGTGGGTGGGCACGCGCAGTTCAAGTTGTGCATGGGAAATGATTCTGTACACGTATTACAGTCCGTACTTGTACGTCCTCTCTGCCGTTATGTTACTGTAGCTTTATTACTTGTATTACAGTTTGGTTGGTAAACTCCCACTTATCTAAGTAGCATCGGAAATACTTCTCGCATTTTCCGAGCTTCCCGAACCCGACATTAAAAGAATCATAGGGAATATCCGAGCTATCCGACGCGCCTCCCAGGAGCGAGAGGTGAAGCCCGGTCTCGAGGAGAAATGGGGAGTGGCTGGCCAGTTTGTTTTGCTCTTTGGGTTTTGATCGACTGATTTGTGGACGTTTAGCTCCTAGTATCGCGACTTTTTTCTACTCCGTACAAGCATTCCTTTCCGGTCCACAAGAACACTAGACCAATGAGCTAAAAAGTGCCACTGCTGTGGGGAGGTGGCCACTTTGACTATGAGGCGCTTGAAGCTTTCCCTTTAGAGATTGGGACGAAAAAGTATCTGATTTAAGGCTCAATATCGGGACAAATTTTCTTAGGGGATAAACCAGAGAATAGAGGGAATTGGTCTATCCAGCTGATCTGATGAGGATTTGAAGAAGTTTAGGGCTTTGGCACGAGCCGCTGTCACCCCATACAGAGTATGGTGGAAACCAGAAAAGACAGGGTTTTTTTTTTAGTGTAAAACAGACGCCCTTGATTCCTGTGGGTTGCACTCCTGAGTCTCCACATGTGATAGATTTGTTTTGTCCGAAAAAGCATCCTTGCCTCCATAGTAATACTCCGTAACAAGGGTGATTTCGTACTCCCGTAAAGACCCCCACCATTAGAAAAGCCCCATAACGGTATCCACAATTATGTACTCCGTACAGAGAGTCTCCATGAATGGCCAGCTACCCATGAATGAGTCCCACTACGGGACGACCTCATTAAGAAACAAAATATTACGTAGGAGAGTGAAGCTTTAGAGAAGTGATCGAAAGAATTTAAACTATACTCCGTAATGTGTACAGGTAAACAGTTGGCCAATAACTCTTCCAGATGAAAAGTCTATACAGAAAGCAGATTGGGCCACGAAGCAAGCTTGTATGACGCATGGTTGCAAAGCTGGGCAGGTATGCTCTGCAGACATTACGGAGTAGATGTTATCGATCTTTCAGGAAAAGAACCTACACAGTAATTAAATGGCTCTTGTACAGTGCAAATACGTGTACCAGGATGGTGGTGCAAAGATGAGGCCAAGAGAAAGAGCCATTCCAACTCTTGGAGAAAGTACTCCATAGTTTAATACAAGCAACCTACTTTTGTTCTTGCCTTGTTTGAATGGAGGGTCTTTTCTGCTGCATCGAACCAACAGCAGGTGCCAGTTATTTGAATGCACCTTTTACACGTATTGAAGAGGAATATGGAGTACGGAGTATTATGTACAATCGTAATAATCGTAAGAGTTTTGGATTTCATATTGCCAAGACCCTTTTCCGGGATACACGGAGTACTAATAATCCAAGGCGAAGATGGAGTCCTGGTTCAGACCACATCTCTTGACTGGGATGCAAGATTTAATACTTGTAGCAAGCACGACCAACTTCCCTTTTCGAAGAAAGGACCCAATTTTATGTAGCTTTTGTTTACAAGTACGGAGCACGGAGTAATACGGAGTAGTGAACAGAGTATTCTCCAATTCTTGTTCTCCCCCTACTTGTACTAAATCGTGAACAAGACCCAACAGTGGAGATGTCGATCTGTCCCTCCCTGTGTCTTATTGAGGAACGATAAAGTGATTTCTGTCTTTCAACAGTTCCTGGAACATAATGATGCAAAGACCCATAGCCTGGTGCCATACAAGCACTCTAGTTTTGTCTGAGTGACAGAAGGTCTCTTGGGGCTTTTTTTCTCTGTCTAGGGTTTTACTTGTAGACGACGTGTTAGCTGAAGCTACATGCTTTATTGCGTCATTCCGATGCGTCGCCATGGAGAAGGTTTTGACTAAAGTTTAACGCTGGGTTTCAAAATTGATAAAAATCTAATTAAACATGGCTTAATGGGAGAATGAAGTTGCACTACAGTCCTCAACGGGCAGTAAACTGTGCAGCTCGCATGGGTAATCTGGCCACCCCGGGGGAGCGTATGCAAAATACACACCTAACATGTCCATCCATTCCGATACTTGTACACTCAAATTGACCCCGAACCCTCAGGCACTATTAGGACGGGGTCTTTAGAAACCCGCCAGTATTGCCAGTTTGGGCTGTACCCCGGTGGAGGGCGTGCACCATTTCTTATCCATGGGTCATCTCTTGGCTGCGTCTTGTCTCTTGCCCTAAATGTCCTATCCTCCAATCGCCTGTTCCCCGTTCCCCTTTCGCCTTGGCCCTGTACTCCGTACATAACCTGTACTGTACATAAACCTCTCCTCTGGCATCTCTCCATGTTTCCATCCCGATCTTCACCCTTGGGATGACATCTCTGCTAATCCATCCGTGTCTTGGATCCTCAACCGTCCACTAATACCCCTCGTCCCGTTATTGGATCAGACTCTACGCCCCATGTGTATCTAACATCAATACGCATATGAACTGTTCTTTTTAAATCCCTAATTCTTAGTAGAATACTCGTCCTACTTTGTTTTATTACTCCTTTCTTCCCCTTCTTTGCCTGGGGGCTTCCAACCCTCGACACCGACGCAGACGTTTACTCCCCTTTTCCAATTAGACGAACGAAAATGGGAATTGGTGCAATAGCAGAGCCCTTGGTCGTCGTGACCTTGCTCTTTGGTGGCGCCTGGTTCAACAGAAGTACTGCATCTGGCATCTACGCAAATTTGCGACCAGACTCGCCCGACGGCCTCGAAAAGAGATTCGATGACTTCAGATCATCGCCCAACGGCACTCGAAAGGGTTCTGATTCGTCAAGCGTCAGCTCCTCCGACGATTCCGTACACTACCAGCCCCCCGAGAATATGAGATGGCGAAGCCGCAAAGTTCGGTTCCTGCGATGCCAGCGTATTGTAACCACACCGAACACAACGGTATTCCGAGGTCGTCTACTCAGTAGGCTGTTACAAAAGTTTCCCTTCCTTGTTGAGGCATGGTACTGGGCATTGATATACTGGGTTCGTTTTCCCTCGTCTCGAATGCAAAAAGGCCGAGAGCAGAGCCTAGCACACCAATCTGAGAGCTGCGCATCTAACAATTGGGCGAGAAATAGGTCTACCAATTGGGGCGCGCCTTCACCGCCCTCACACTTGTTGAGGGCACTGTTCACGTGGCGCGCAAACATGCATTGCAGGTTATCCACCTAGAGCAGGCTCTAGGTATTTTCGTTGAACGCCCAATTCAGCAATGGTTTCTCGAGCACCCGACTTTGATGCACTGGACCAACCGCGTGTACTCGTTCATCCATATTCCAGGCACCATATTGTTCCTCGTCGTTTTGTTTTATTTCACAACCACGCGCCATAGACGAAACCCGAATGTTGCGGCTGCGAGCTCCTCCAGAGCCGGGCCCGCTTTGTATGAAGCGAGACGACGCACCATGGCCCTCTGCAACTTATTGGCCTTTGTCGTCTTTACACTCTGGCCCTGCATGCCACCCCGTCTGCTCAGTGACCCCAATTATACCGGAGAGGACGCCGAGGAAGCGAAGAGCTTTGGATTCGTTGATACTGTCCATAGTAAGGAAGGCGAGAGCAGCGTATGGACACAGAACAAGTTCTGTAACCAATATGGTATGTGGATTAATGCTGTAACGTGCTGCCGGTGAAGTTCCATGCGGATATTCACGCCATCGCTTCTTGCCATCGTCGATGGGATTGCTAACGAGTTGGGTTTGTCGATATAGCTGCGATGCCGTCCCTTCATTTCGGATACTCTCTCCTCATCGGATTGACCGTGTCGACTCTTCCCATTTCCGGGTTGCGAAAGCTCTCATGGAAACGAATCATGCTTGTCGGTATTGGCATGTCGTACCCCTTCATAATCCTAACAGCCATTGTCGCCACGGCCAACCATTTTGTTCTCGATGCTGTGGCTGGCGCGATGGTGTGCGGAATCGCATGGAACGCGAATGATATATTGCTCAATCTACTAGTCATCGAGGACTATTTCTTGTGGCTTGTGCGTATACATAAGCCTGTCAACTGCACCGATCCGGAAACTGCGGTCGAGGATGGCTTTTCAGAATCGAATGGTGTTTAGACAGTTTGTGGGAGATCTAATTTCGAAGATGAAAGCTGAAGATGAAAGCGGGGACGGGATGTTAATGTTTAATGTAAGAATCAGGCTTATCGGCGAAACATTCCCGCCAGCTTTCAAGACCTTGTAGACTTGTCCTGGCCTCGAGTTCCGATTTCCTCCTATCTGAGCTTGTCAAATGAGCGAACGTCATGTTTCATATACTGCATTCCTCTCTTTTCCCATCTGGTTTACGGTGATGTGAACGAAGCGTAGGATCGACGCTAGAACGCTTTAGAAAGGTATCATTGGCAGTGTTAAGTTACACAAGTCACCCAGGCTGTTTGTGTAATGTCTCTTAGATAATCCTCTTTGATCCTTCGATTATTTTCTTTCTGTTTGGTTCCAGTTTTTTACAAAAAAAAGAAAAAAATAATTTGAAGATTGGACAACAGCCCTTTATTTCTTTCTTCTTTCTTCTCTTTCTTCTAGTTAATATCTCTATGCTTCTTTAATTGAGTAAGTAATACTCCGTACCCCGTAAGCATTATTACCACTTTGGTCTCCTAAAGACCAAGCGGGTCACGATGTTCAGAACTGAAGTGGGTTGTTGGAGTTGGTGGGGGAAGAATCCACCGAGAATTTACCGATCTATCTGCTTCCAGTTCTGACTACATTCAAGAAGGGTCAACCCCTCTAGGTTTCATCTTGAACCCTTTTGAGTTTTGTTCTTCATCCCAAAATTTCGATACCGACTTGTCTTGTTTACGTCTTGTTTACTTACCCAACGTGATTGCCCCATTAGATTCGCTTGATCTCGACCGCACCCCGACTACGTCTACAACACCTGAGCCCGCGCACACTCCACAACGTGTTAGCTACCGATGCTCGACTCTTCGAACATCCATAAACCGAAATCTAAAACAGCAAATTGATATATTGATTCCATTCAGCGCTGGTTGTTGGTAAAATCCGGACGGACCGTGGTGCGGGTACGGTGGTGGCACTAGCCCCCAGGTTGCCACGATGAGGGAGTTCATGGAGTATGTCCAGAACGCATTCTACGAGGCGACAGGGTGGCAGAAGGAGAATTCCTACTCGTTGCTGAACTCAACGGCTGACGGTACGCGCGTCTCGCCAAACTGAGGATCGCCGCACGATTTCTCGCTTATTTCAAGCTCTATCTAACATTGGCTTGTTCGCGTCAACTCTAGGTCTGCTCCGCTTCCAAACACCGCAAGGCCTTCGAGTTAAACTTGCCTCCCTCGCAACACCGAAATTCGCCGCGTCATACGACCTCGGATCAGTAGGCGTGGTCGACGGATCGATATCCTATTTGTACTCGTCAACTCCGCTCCGGGCCTACCTCACACCCCAGTCCGATTCTGTATTCTTACCGACACGATGCCAAGCCTATCGACCGCTTACTTCGCTACCCAAATATGACAACGCGACTGCCCTGAAACCACTGCTCAACAATGACGCTGCGACGATGGTGTACGGCCGGTTGTACCTACCCCAGTCTCTCCTCGAAGCCTTGGTGGTTAGACGATTTACCCCGGCTTTACAATTTCAGTTCAGTGCTGTCTCATCGCACACACTCAGAAATGGCGGAACAATGCTCGGACTTGCCCAGTACGACGTTGGTAAATACGCTATAGAGGGCTTGGGGTCTTCGGATGGAGGTCTCCTCGGCTTGCGAGGCATATACAACTTTGGAGCGGATACCGAGGGGAACGACGTGCCAGCGTCTCCCACGAACCAAGACACAATTACGAGCGGTGCTGCGGTCGAGAGAGAACGCATCTACGGAAGATTTAGTGCAGGCGCGGAAATTTATTACGGCACCCTTAATAAGTCGGGTGGTATCAGTTTCGGCGCCCGCTTCGCAACACTGCCAGCCCATGTTGGCACTCCTCTTGTCGCAACAATGACATTGAACCCACTCATGGGATCTATTAGCGCGACATATGCCGTCGTGGCGGGCAAATATTGCAGCCTTGCGACGAGCTTTGATTTCAACGTTTACAGCTATGAGAGTGATTGGTCAATCGGTATGGAGCTTTGGCGCTCGGCTTTCCTTCGACGAGAGACGCCCGACGCAGTTCCGAAGTGGCTTGAACGAAGCTTCCAAGCGAAGATGGCGTGGCGACTAGACGACCCGGAGCCCACACCCGAACCCAGCCCCTCTACACTGGAAAAGCCGGAGACAGTAGGAAGCGACAGTGAAGACGATGGTTTCGGATCGGCAATCAAAGCACGCCTTAATCAGAGCCTTAAAATTGGTTTACTCTGGGAAGGGCGAGTCAAGGCTCTTCTTTTCAGTCTAGGGAGCAGTATCGACCTGCGAAAGCCCGACCAGCCATTCCGGACACTAGGACTTGAGGTCCAGTACTCATCCTGAGAAAAGCTTTCGATTTAGATATAGAAAAGCTTCGGTGATTAATTGATCTCCCTAATGAGAATGGTGGACGTCCGCGCGACAGGTATAGTTTTACATGTCGACTTGATGTATCTTGGTACAACGATGGACTGTCCCCACGAAAAGGAGATAAACATGTCCGACCCCGACAAGTGACCCGATTCCCTGTTCTTCGCCAACAACGAACTTCGCCTTTTTGGCCAACCGGTTGGGGCGACGATATTCTATGGCAGATCTTGAAAATGAGCGAGGCAGAAAGCGGCCTTAAAATCGCCGGATCACAATCCAATACCATCGGTATTTCAAGTCTTTCCATGTTGTTGATATCAAGGGTACGAGCCAACCACCGAGTGTAGTATCCGAGCCATCATTTACGAAACAAATTCCCATTTTTTTTCTCCAAAAAAAGGGAGGCTTTTGTTGAAGGTCTCGGCTTGACGAACCGAAACCTCTCTGAAATAAGGAATGAATATTCAGGTGATTCTATGGCTTGTTTGACATACCCCTTTCTATCCCCAGTCAACGATCCCAAGGTTGCCGTGTAACATATACCAAAAGTTAAGAACACAATAGCTGAGAAAACTCCAAAGTATTGAATGTATTTACCAATTATTATACAGCACCGATGCCGATGTCATCACGCGTGCGTATCGAGAACTAATCCCTCCAAATCAATTGGACAAAAGATACACAAATGATAGAGTATCTCATGTTTGAGTATGACCAGCCACGTTGTTGTCCTAATTCGTCAGTTTCAAAGGAAGGGGCGAGTATGTTGTGATACGGTCGTACTTGGCCGACGAAGGTTTCAAGATTTTGTACACCGATGGTTGTTCATTTTACTTAATATTTCTATTGCTAACATCTTGATGGAATATTCTTCGGGTTCGACGAATGCTTGATTCGGTAACCTTCGAGGAATGCCTTTAAGCCATCCGGCAGCTTATTGGGATACAAATCAGCTATTCTGAAGCACAGATTCTAGAAAATATGCTCCGAAGCAGCCAGCGATAACACGTCACTGCACCTAGAATCTTTTCCAGCGGTCATATATAGAGTCACGCACGAGAGTCAAGAAGATTGCCCTGTACGAGCAACGACAGTCAAATGATGAATACTTCAGGATCGGTACCACTTTTTAGTTTTCCGTGGATATTTCACTCGGTCCTTTGTCGTAATGGTCTCCTATGGTTGCAATAGCAACGAGCGAGGATCCTCACATTCCTCCAGATACACGAGGGTCAAGGTTTGGGATTAGGACTCGCCATCACCCTTGGTCTGTAGAACGCCTGCGGATGTCTTGCTTATTTGCCCTTGTATTCAGCCTCTCTACTCCGTTGGCGATCGCGGCGGGTCTACTCGTACGGCTGGCGACCATGAGACAGAGCTTGTGGTACGAGGCTTTGTTTAAGGGCCTGCTTCGCAGACCCCCGAAGCAGTGGACCGCAAGTCACGTGCAAATAGCAAAATAGCGCAACTGCATTAACAGCTACGTGTACCCCGTCCGCCACTGTATCATTTCGAGTGGTCAAGATACAGCGACCCTGGAACGCGGAGTGGTCAGCAGGTGCAGAAGCCAGTACGTCAGGCGGATACGTTGGCGCACAGGGTCGAGAGGCATGTCTCCTGGCGAATAGTAGACGATAGGTGGTTCGTACCGTTCATGAGCGCGCCATAAGGCAACCGGCCAATCCACCTCAAAAACTCGGTATTGGCGGTGTCCTGGCCCTATAAACGCATATCTTGAGTGAGGGTCAGAACCTGTAAGCTAGCCCACTGTTGTAAAGACGCAGAAGCTTACAGGGCCAGGACACCGCCAATGCCGAGTTTTTAAGGTGGACTGGCCGGTTGCCTTATGACGCGCTCATGAACGGTCCGATCCACCTACTGTCTATTCAGAACTGAGGTCATCTTGAACGACAATCGGCTTTCATGAAGACCTCGTGTGATTGCCGACGTGCTTGCCTGACTAGACTGGCCATAGACAGGTGTCGAAGGAGGTGATGATAAAAGGGTCGTTGTTGCGGAAGGTGTTGAAGGAGGAGGGTCGTGAAGTCGAACATCCATTTCCGGATTCGACGACGCAGAAGTAATACCCTGTTTTCGGGGCAGCTTCGTCGGAGACGAGGAAGCCGATTGATTCTTTCGCTTCTGCGGAGTGGCAGCCTGCGTTGAAACAAGGCCGTCCTATCGGGATCCGTCCGAGGCAGGGTGTTCAGAGGTCCCAAGAAATCCAAGCCCACCAGGTCCCAGGGGCCAAACACAATCACAGTTCCCCTGAGAGCTCTCGGGATCCGGTGCCCAGCTTGCTGGCCCACTTCGCAGAATCTCTCAGTATCTCGTACTCGATAGGGCCACCACCATCGACCCCGTAATTGATTCGAGGTGATTGCTTGCGCAAAGTGACCGTGGCCATCGTGCCGATGCTCGAGAATCCCAGCAACGGCTGAAGGAACAGCGCAACATTAACCATCCTTCCATAATCCGATATGTCAAAGCCTCCTTTCATATTCTCTTCCGGTCTATCTTAGAGAGGGCTTCGATTGCCTTCTCCCCGCGAGTCAAGTAGCCGTAGATCCCCGGATACCATTCTTCATTATCGGCTTCGTCCCATCGCCTCTGAGACCAGAGTAGCAAGTCATTTCTCAAGTTCGCTTTCTAGCAGGATGCCAGGGTCCGATTGTCTTTCAAATCAGGGAGAGCATCAAGGCTCGTTCGTAGTTAGTTTCGTAGTGCCGCTGAAGGGTGCTCAAAGTTGTCGATTGAGTTGTTGGGTAGGGGCCATGAAGGAGGGGAATCATGTCAAGAACTACTCCGTACGGAGTACTCCGTACTCCGTACAAAAAAACACACTTTCGTTCATGGTCCCCACTTTTCTACCTTGCACGTGGCCGATTGGTTCGGGCAGAATCTCACCGCCTTGACCTTGTCTCGGCGGCTATTCAAGCTTCACTTTCAATTCGCCCTTCTTTCGAAAGTGTGTTCCGTTGTTTAAACATTCCCAGGCAGAGTAATAAAGTGTTCCTTCCATATATGGAAGTACAGGGGACTCTTCCCAATTTAGAATTCCCAAGCGAGAGTTCCCCCCAGCTCACGTTTCTCCCTCCCTCCTTTTCTTTCCTTCCCAGATAGACCTTTAACTACCACACCATTCTTTTCAAAACACGCTCAACAAAAACCTAAACTCTTCCTTCTACGTCTATTTCAAACACAATTTGATAACATGTCGGCCGAGGAATATATTCGCAAGCTCGAGGCAGACCTTGCCGCCGAGCGTCGCCTTCGCGAG
>JADHKT010000010.1:0-69864 GCA_019925285.1 Graphium sp. VPRI43844
ACCAGCTGATGGTTCGTGGCGTGGAACACGATGACGTGCGCACTTACAACGTGCTCTGGAGTCCCGAGGTTTCTGGTCTTATGCTGATTGACTTTGAGCGTACTTACGTTCACCAAGAGCAAAGAAAAAAGCGACCGGGCTCGCCTGGCGAGGATGGTGCAAGGAAGAAAAGTTTCTGCTTGGAGGACGTAGCCGTTCTCGGTCCTGATATCACCACTACGGACTAGTGTTGTCCCCTCTGGCAGGGGATAACCTGGTTGTACTCTGATTGCATGGTTGCTTTTCTCTTGATTTTTACTGTTAGCGACGCGATTACCCCAATGAATTAACGACATCTGTATTATGACTTAATAATTCCCATCAAGATATCTTACAAGCCTCTCTCTCATACTTGTGAAAATCGCGTCCGCTTTGCTTTTTCACGCTCAGCGATCTCACGTCTATTTCATGGTACAGAGTAATCTATGATGGCTTCCATCACCCGCACCACTGTCTCATCCAAGCCCTCAGGGATTTGGCAACATAGCCTTGTTCCAATATTCTTGGCGGATCACGAAACAGCGCTCAATTGGGCAGCCGTTTCCGTTTCAAACTGAAAATTGGGCGATCCAGCATCATCTCCCATACCAGGACAATACTGGGCCTGGAGGTATTCGAGTAGCTTGATACCCGGGCTCTTCCCAACTTCGCCACGCTTTGCACTTTCTCACATCAGACGAAGCCATTCCTCAGGCGAGACGACGTCGAAGTTCCAACCATTCTTCATCAATTTGCCAAACGACTGGGCCCCATTAAATTCGAGGGGGTTCGTAAGATTGTACACGATGGAGGAGGAACGGAATCTATCTGGATTGGTCGGGGATCTCTTCACAGCGGTAGGCCTATCAAACAGAGTCAAGCAAGCGGGGAAGAGCTGAAGAGGTTAGCGGACAAAAATCGCGGACTTACGAAAATGCAGTGCCTGGAGGCATGTGGCTAATAATCGAGTCCAATTGAGCGTACAAGTAAGTATGGAGTACTCCGTACTACTCCGTAATGTATAATATTAGTGTACAATGTGAATGATCCTCTCGTTTTCCGACCCTCAGGATATATCCTTGGTTCCAACCTCCCTATAATGATGTTACGGGCTTGAACCATGGCGTGAGGACAGCGTGTAAACTTGATCAACGCCTGTCTTGGTCTATAATTACATGTCCGTCCGTTTTTGATCGCCCCATGCTATGTAGAACAGAAAGAAACCCAAATTTCGAAATGCAGGGCCGTGATGTGAGAATGATTGAACGCTTAAGAGTACAGAGCCTCTAGTAAATAAATCACGCCAAAGACAAGGAATGCAACGGCGCCACCGATCGTCACTGATATAATGTCAGAAAATGTGATTGGAATGAAGGCTGAACCTTACGCAGCCACCGCAAGAGAGAACACTTACCAACTCTCATACTAACTCGCCCGGCAATAGCTTTGCCACCGATTACCGCTACGGCAGTGCAGATTCCGTGACCAGCTACCGCTCCAATAGTGACCCACCAGTAGTCTTGCCCAGCAGCCATTGCGATAGTGGCAATCTGACTACGGTCTCCCCACTCACCGAGGAATGTCATCACAAACGTCTGTACCCAGACTGGCGAAAGAAGAAGTGAAAATAGGTTTTCTAGACCATGGAAGACTTGCGCAATAGAAGCGCCTTGCGGACCGGGACTTCGGGGGGGCGATGCAGAGGGCGACCGTGGCGGCGTTGGGAATCGACTCTTTGGGCGAGAGTTGCGACCACCAAAGCCCATTTCCAAAGCATGAGGGGAAACTGCGCCTGGTTGGGCTTTTCCTTTCTCCTTCTCGGCAAGTTCTCTCTCGACTTCATGAAGCTCCTCGGTGACACCTTCGTCGGGATCCATCGCGAGACCTTCTCGCAAGAGTCTGGCACCGAAGACGAAGAAGAGAACAGATGCTAAAAACCCAGTAAGGCGCTTTGATAGAAGCGCGGGTACAGCATGACCCAAGACTGCGGACAAAACTGTCATGACCAACAGTGCCCCAAAAGCAGCAGAAAAAACAATCATCCTATCATGTTTCATTGCCATTAGGGCCGCAATCAAAAACGTTTTGTCGCCAACTTCGGAAAACAAAATCATCGTAAATGACAGTATAAACGAGTGGAAGGGCCGAATGATTCCGACGTCGGCATCGGGTGGCTTCTGAGTTGTCGACAAGAGGCCGTTAATGCCAACTTGGGGTATATCTTGGGATATGCCTTTCTATCAAATCCGGAAATATGTTAGAGTGGCGGGAGATTGGTCTGAAGTAAGGACGCGAAGGAGTACTTACAACTTCATCTGCCTTTGTATCCTTGGGAATCGGCTCTTTCTCCTCTCTACTCTCGGAAACGGCCTCTACCTTGCTATCATGGTTGTCTTCGACAGCATCCCGCACCACTAACTTTGAAGGTTGATCGCTTCCCGGCAAAGTGTCGCGTTGAGCATGTGATGGAGCGTCACGTTCAGCAATGGCTTGCCGAGTAGCATCAGTGGGGTGGATGGCAGCTACTCCTACTATCGAGGAGATGACGAGCAATAGAACGCCTGCGCTGTGTGGCCGTAGTTTCATGGTGATGGCTGCCTTGGGCTGTCAATTATTAACGGGTTGAGCGTGTAGGACCGAGGAGGGTTATCAAGATGTATTAAAAGTGACAAGGGTTGGAAAGAAGGTGATTTAGTAGTCAGATGGTAAAGGCATCGGCGACGGTCAACATTAGTGGAATGGGCATTGGCGATTCGTGGAATCTGAAGTTATCAGGACGCGCACATCTACAAGTAGATTTTTTTTCCTTTCTTTTTCCCCTTGATCAACCTGGCTATTAGAAGAACCATACTCCGTGCTCAGCCACGACTTCAATTAAAGGTAACGAACTGAAACGTTTTTATTGGATGATGTGGGGCGTACGTAATGGTAGTCCATCATGCTTTTAGGGGCAGGGGCTACGCATTTCCACTGTACCAAGGAGACAGAGCACCTAATACTCTGTACTTGTAATAATAATACAGGAGTAAAAACGGATCTGAGCAATTAATACTCCGTAATACTCGGCGACGTGTCCCTCTATCCCCTTTTGATCATTCCCCTTTCCACCCCTCTCCGTCGTCCCCTTCCGTTTCCCTGCCCCTCCTCTCCCTCGTTTTGCATTTTTCGAGGAGAGGGGTGACATTCATGACCGTGCCACAAATCGCCCTAATGCATTGGTAATCGATCGCTACCCAACAGAACCGAGACTTCTAAGCCAGTAAGCCAGTACTTCATACAGCCCGCCATCACTCATGCAGCAGGTCCTTCACCCATAGCGTGCGCTTTTGCCTTTCTCTTGACTACAAGTACGTAGGAGATAGTGGTGTGAAATACAAAACCGGTCTGCATGGATATCATATCGCAGGCTGGGTTTATCCCAGACACCAATCTCTAGTTTTGATCTGCTGGTACATTGGAAGAACATTATTTTGGCGGGAGCCTCGACTTATGGAACATGTAATCGTTATGTAACTGAATGGTGATGTATGTTTGTTGTACTGCATACTCCCTCTGTACTACCTGCAGACTTCTCAGCCTCAGCTCCCCTCTGCCCCGCTTTGACTCTATTCACCGGCCATTTCCAGACTCAGACAGTGACTTGGTAGCTCTCAGCATTTCTTTTTCCAGTCCCAACCAATCTACCCTGGTGTTGGGGGCATGCAGTGTGATAAAAAAACCCGTAGTTCATGTATGATTCTTGCCCTTTCACTCGCTGGTCGACCTCCCTTTTATCCCCCTCGTTGTACAAGGTCTCAGGACACAGACTGGTACGCATATAAAGGCGCTGGTAATCCCGAGCTCTCTGTTCGTTGCAACTGAACCCTTCTACTAAACCCCCCAATCACCAATAACCTCGCAATCTATCTTTTCTCTCTCTAGTGAACGATCTTTTCCTCATTCCCAACATGTCTAGCTCTGGCCCCGAAGCAGAGAGCTTCGACTATGATGATGGTTTGTAATCAGGATTGCCGTCCCGCTTCCCTCCCCCCCACGCACCTCGGACAAAGCAGCTGATGCTGCCCAACGCAGATGATGACCTAGAAGAAGCCCAGCTCCAGATTATTATGGGTGGCAATGATAATCCTGTTGATATCGAAGCCTTCATGACACGAGGACAGCCTCTCTTACCCCATCAACGCCTGTCTGGTATCTTGCGAAGTGAGTTCTGTTCAGCTTTGGCGCGATTACAATAGCTGACAATTCATCATTCTTTAGCTCCCCAGGGCATGATTCCCATCCCTCATGAAGATGTAGTTGCCCTGATCGAACACACTCGTCAGAGACGTGTTGATCTAGTCCGTGGCGCAGACCCTGACGGGACGCCAGCCTGGCACGTTGTTCCTCAGCCTCGTCCCTCTCCTCCGTCCAACCAGAGTCAACCGCAAGATGCTGCAGCGCCCACAGCTGAGGGAGCCAGTAGGGCGCCTCGGGATGCATCGCATGATACCTTTGGGGCGGAAAGTGGTACAGCGGGCGACACTAGAGATGAGATGACCGATGAGACTGACGAGAACGACGGGGATTATGAAGACTCTGGAGGCTCCGATGATGATGATATAATTGACGAAAGAGACGCGATTCTCCTCTTGGGGGGTCACATCTCGAGCTCGGAAGAAGAGACGGGGGACGAGCCTTCAAATCCTCTCGAAATCTCGCCCGCTCCCCAGGGCCTCTCTAACGAGGATGAGTCTGATTCCGAGCCTGCTGGAATGGCACGTAACATGAGCCAATTTCCGGCTGTTCCCAGCGAGGCAGGGACTAAGCTTATGCAGACGGGCGAGTTTGGAGAGGACGATTCTGGTCCGAAGTCGATGACACCGATGGCCCGGAGTCTTCGTGAGCATGAAATGGAGATGGGCTCGATCAGGGAAAGAAAAAAGCTGGTTAACTGGACAAAGCAGGTATAATTACTATGTTTTATAATTCCCTTAATTAAATGCCACGACGTCTCCTTGCTCACATTGATCAGAAAATGATACCATCAACGAAGTCCGATATGATCATTCACCATGACAACCCCATCTACTCTGGACAGTTCTCTGAAGACGGTAATTTCTTTTACTCGTGCGGCCATGACTTCAAGGTGAATATGTACAGGACAGAGAATCCACGACAATGGACCCATTATAAGACTGTTGTACACCCGTTCGGTAGATGGACTCTGACAGACGCAACCTTGAGCCCTGACAATAAGTGGCTTGCGTATACTTCGCTAACGCGCCATGTGGCATTGTCGCCCACAGACCCTAATGATACGGGTGATTCATACACACTAGACCTTGGCCCTCAAAACCCAAGCTTACTTGACAGTTGGCAAAGTTCGTTTGGCATTTTCTCGATCCGCTTCTCCGGAGATGGCAGAGAATTAGTGGCAGGCACAAACAATAGCTACATCATTGTCTACGACATTGAAACTAGGACAGCTGTACACAGGGTCGTGGGCCACACAGAGGATGTCAATGCAGTTTGTTTTGCGTCTACAGCTTCGCCGCACATCTTCTGTTCCGGCTCTGATGACGCTATGGTCAAGGTACGTCTCGGTCTATAGAAATTCTCTCTTAATAAAAAAAAGACGAACAAGCAATCAGTACTAACTCCATTTTGAAAAAAAAAAAAAGATCTGGGATAGGCGGTGTCTTCAAGACAATCGTGAAGCCGGCACCCTCGTCGGACACATCGAGGGCATTACCTACATCGATAGCAAGGGTGACGGTAGGTACCTATTGAGCAATGGTAAAGATTCAAGCATGAAATTATGGGATCTTCGTATGGCCTACTCACGGTCTACGATGGAACATGTTCGCCTGCCCCGGGTGCCAACGTTCGATTATCGTTGGGACCGTTTCCCATCGCGCTACTTCTACAAACATCGAGACGATAATTCTGTCGTGACCTTCCGTGGACATAAGGTTTTGCGTACTCTTATTAGGTGCCATTTTTCGCCGCCTGGTAGTAGCAACTCGCGATATGTTTATTCGGGCAGCCACGATGGCAAGGTTTACATCTGGAATCTCGATGCTACCATTGCCTCGACAATCGATGTCCGAAGAGCAACTCTAGACACTATGCCTCCCAGCCAAAGATACAACACCCATAGCTGGCACACTTGTGTTCGTGATGCCAGCTGGCACCCGAATGCGCCTCTTCTTGTTGGTGAGTCTTCAGCCAAGCCCTTGTACTCAATCTACCAACTACTCACATCCTTTTTAGCATCTGCTTGGAATGGCTACCATATGGAAGAAGGTTCATGCTCGGTGCATTTTTATAACGAGAATGGAGATGGTCTTGGAGACGACCCTGATGAGCCACCGATGCAATGTAGATTTGTCAATCACAGGCTGGAGGACGTGGTTCGTCAGTAAATAGCATCCAATCGCTATTTTCCTACCATTATACTAGTACATTTATTGAACATGTTCAGGAACCATCATTGTAAAATAGGGATGAACAGACGAGAGAGCCCAACGCCAATCTCTGATTTTGCGTTTTCTTCAATTTGCTCCTTTTAGTAGTGCGCCGTTCCCATGCAATGCCTACCACAGACTATTCACCCCTCAGGAAAACCAAACGCCTCGTATCACGCGATCCCCAAAGTGTATTCCATTGTACCGTAGGCATATTTTGGGTGGTAGTCGGGACGCGCTGAGTCGAGAGGACGATAAACAACAAAGTGCTTGGGAGGGAAGAAAGAATTATGCGCCGCCCACAAGAATGTTGTTGACAGGAATGTGAATGAGCTTGACAACATAGCCGACGGCACCCCTGATTATTCGCCATTAGCATAGAGAAACACCTCACAGAGTTGGGAGGAACATACATGATCAAGAAGCCAATGCCAACGGCCTGACAAAGTCGGAGGAACTCTTTTTGATCAGCTGTGCAATTGTTAGAATGGGAAAATCCCAAAACGGTAAATGAAGGAAGCACGAACGCTTTGTGCATCGGCGCATGAATTGAATTCCGTCACGAGCGAACTCGGTAGGGACCTCAAGGATATCTTGTATTTGGTCTGCCATTCTGAATGTGGTGTGAGGTTGTAGGATCCGGATGGAATAGATAAAGTCGGGAGAGTAGGGTTTTGGGCAACAACAAATGCTGTGAACTACAAAAGTGTAGATATCGAATCTGGGGGGTGGAGGAAAGGAGAGGCGCAAGTTGCCAAATAGGGACCAACTTCACGCCAGATATGCTAAAAAATCCACCCTGAGTTTTAGTGTCGTGTCAAAGCAAGTACTTTTGAGCTTTATAGTGTAAAGCCGAAGAATATCCGCAAGAAAACTGGCCAATAAGAACCCCTGTCTTGAGAAGCCGCTAAATGCTATGGTCACCCACCCCCCTTTCTGGTTGGTTGACTCTTAGGTACGGAGTAAAATAGAGCAGCCTCACTTTTAGTAACCCATTCCATCCCTGTTTCCTCGACTCGACAATTCTTTCGCAGTCATACTCCGTACTTTTGTCGCATTCTATCAACACCACCCGCAACAACCATCGAAATCTATATAACCCGCCAGGTGCTACGTTTTGTACTCCATACCTTAAGGGCCTCATCACTACTATTTCAGCCGCCGTATTTTGGTCGGGTTTGGATCCATCGAAGTCGACCAAGCTGCCATAACAAGTCGAGAACAAAGCCTCGAGGGAGACTACCCTCGACAGGGCTAAGCCTATTTCTTCTCATCCCATATATAAACCCGGCGAGGTGTCTATATCTTGCTGTAGATTTACACAATAGTGCCGGCTAGTAGACCTTGCCTCCTTTTTTCTTTTGTTGTCGAGACTGCAAGCACAGAGCTTCGTCCATCACCAACACCTTCTGGAGAGAGAAAGAAAAGCACAGTAGCAACGGAGGAGTGGCCAAGTGCAGTCTTGTCACGCATTATTCTCTTTCTTCTGCCCGCCCCTCCTGTTTTCTGGATTGATTCCCGTGTGTACGTATGAGGCTTACTGGCCCCTTCCCTTTTCTCCCATTTTGTTTTCAGATCTGAAGCCCGTGTCTTTCCCCCCTCTCTTTTCCATGTATCTTTGCTCTGTTGAACACGTGGGAGGCCTTAACGTTCATTGCTGAAAGGAGCAAACCGGTCGACTCCTGTATCTCAAGAATCTAATAGGAATTATTGTCCACCGAGCCTTGATTCTAAGCCTCGCCCTCGTCGATCCTCGCATCCTTTGAAAAACGAGATGGATTGAAACTCACACTGATTTTAGGCACTGTATCGAGTTACATATCCCAATATGACTGAGGAAGAATTTGAAATCGAATTCTACGATGAGAATTCCAGAGAACAGGAAGAAAACCAAAGCCAAGACAGGAATCAATCAAACCAGGAACCTGCCGATAATGAAACAACATACCATGAGCCTATAGCAAATGGTTCACGCGAGTTAGACGACCTCGGTAAATCAGCAACCGGAGACTCAGAAACCGTACCTTCAGCTTCCTCACAGAACCAACCGGACTCACAATCTTTCATTCAACAAGGCGTTAAGCGGAAAGGCTACTCAGATGACCGGCCCATTGATCCCGGGGCCACATCTGCTCTGATGATCTCGGACCTAAATTGGTGGAACACGGACGACGATATACGAGGGTGGGCAAATCAAGCTGGTTGTGAGGATGAATTAAAGGACATTACTTTTAGTGAACACAAAGTCAACGGCAAGAGCAAGGGGTATGTTGTGCCATGGAATCAAGTTATCATTTATACGTCGACTAACATATTCGCCGATGATATAGTCAGGCTTATGTCGAGTTTGCGTCGCAGCAAGCGGCTACCATGACGAAACACCATATTGATTCAGTCGTGTTCGAACATATGCCTGCTGGCCAAAAGAAACCATCAGTTATGTACTCAGCACCTACAATTAACCCATTCCGAACTCTACCGAAAGATGCCCCTACCCGCGCGGCAGCCAAGGACAATGCCAACCGCGCGCCGCCCAGTGGCCCAGGCTTCCATGATCGCTCTAATACCGGCAACTTTGGAGGCAACTTCCGTGGCCGCGGTGGTTATAACCCGAGAGGAAATATGCACCCGAACCAAGCCAATTTCAACCGAAACAATTTCAACCCGATGGGTGGCGGTTCCTTCGGAAACAACATGGGCAACTTTAATAACCCGATGGGTGGTGGAAATTTCGGCTACAATAGAGGGGGTGGTATGATGGGGATGGGCGGCGGGCCTATGCGCGGTGGTGGCATGCGGGGAGGTCGCGGCGGGAACATGGGAGGTATGGGAATGGGCATGATGGGCGGCATGGGCCCCATGGGACCCGGAATGGGAGGCCCGATGGGTGGCATGGGCATGATGGGAGGCCCAGCGATGCATGGTACGTCTCACTCAGTCTATCGGACTAAGATGCCGACATATAATACTAACATGCTGACAGGCTTCCAACCACAAATGCAAACACCCTTTGGCGGGCCAGGTTTCTTTCCCCAAATGAACGGTGGTGGTGGCGGCGGCGGCGAATGGGGTAACCCACATGGGGCGAAACGTCCAAGGCCAGAGTAGGCAGGCTATCGTTATGCTCATCTCCTCAAGTCTGTGGATGCAGTCCACCATCCTAGGGGCGAGTGCATGCTTTTTTATTTTTCTTATGTCCATGTTAACATCTTTGGTGTTGTTTCCTTTTTGTGTCCATTTTCACTTTAAATTGCAATCAATCGGGGGCCCTGGAGGTGGCTCCGCTTTGTGTACGATGATATTTAGTTTAAAAAAATATTGCCTTTGGCGCCCTCACTGAGGAAACGTTAGTTGGGTCAAAGGATACCCCAAGAATGAATGGCTCTAGTTGTTTTATTTCTTAACAAGATATGGATGGATGCGGGAAGAGAGGGCCGTTTCGGAGCGCTGAAGCATTTGACTTGGTTTATGAGTAAATAAATATAATACCCACCATGGGATAAATCCCCCTCAGCCCGTCATACAACTAACTGTCTCCTTCCTCGCCGCTTTCTGGCTTGTATGGAATTTTACGGTACTTCAATGGCCTCGGTTTTGCTGCCCTCCCGAAGCGAAACATACTTTGCGGCATACTGCGCTGCTAGAGATCCATCGCCTAAAATGTTCATGATGAAAGCGCGTTTAGCAAGGACTTCGCATTGCATATCGACGTCTTCGACGGCGGAGTAGAGGTTAAACGCGCTATCGAGGGACGACGCCGCGCGGACCATGGCCTCGCCCCGAGCGGTGGAACCGGCCACGGCAAGACCCGCGAGACCCATGTCGGCGTCGGCAAGGTAGGTGTACAGCCTGGCCGCCAAGGCTGCGTCGTCGCACTCCAGGGCGCGTGGGAGAACGGCAGCGAGGAGGCGGACGGCTGGGGCAAAATCGCCCAATGAGTTTAAAATGTTGCTGAGTGTGCCGATAGCTTGCCAGAGAGGGGGTAGCAGGCGCGTACGGAAGGCCAGGCTTGCTGCACGCAGGGCGATTGTGAAACCACGTCGTGGGCGGCCGCAGCGGGCGTACAAGTCGGCTTTCAATACCAAGAGACGTATTCGCATGGCGATGTCTTTGTTGTCTTCGGTGGCGACTTTATGCATCTCTTCGAGCGTCGCAAAGGCAGTCTTGAGATCCCCACGGCGGACGAGAAAGTCGATGTAGAGTTCATCTACTAAGAACGGCATTTCGGGCTCGAGGTCATCCCACTTTGATTGTCTTAGTTGGCCAAACAGGTGCTCTGCTTCAGAGAGTGCGCCTCGGTGGATAGCGCGCCGACAGCGAGTGAGGGCAAGGTACTTCGTCCAGTAGCCATGCGACCTAGTGGAACGAAGGGCGTTTTCGTCGAGCTCGAGGAGGAGGCTAAGAGCACGGTCAACTTTACCCCGTAAGGCGAGGAACTGTGAATGGCGACATGTGAGTTTGAGCTCGTCGTCGAATACGGTATGATCTTTATGACACCGGAGAAAGACCTCGCACGAGGCATTTCGGAGATCTGCAAGGCCGAGGCGGTCCCATACTGAAGAAAGGACCAGAAGACATGAACCAAACATGTTTTTGATGTTCTTTTCCAGAATCACTTGCGAGCCGCGTACCACAGCCTCGAAAGCCGAAGCAATACTTCCACCTTCGTGGAGGCCAATCTTTGTTTCGCTTAGCAGCACAGAAGCCCAAAGTGACCACATGCCCGACTCACGGGCTTTGACACGAAGAAAGGCGAGGCTTTCACGGCCGGTACCAAGTACGCTACTCGCCTCAAGATCTTTGACAAGGGATGGGTGGGCTCGACCAAAGTGGAACAGCCAGTTCAAGGCAAAATTCAGGCACGTCATATCCCGATTTTCACGAGCTGTTGAAACGCTTTCGAGCATAGCCGCTACTGCCTCTTCGTAACACCCAAAGTCCGCTTGTAGGACAGCCAAATTCATAAGTGCATATTGATAAAAAAGACGATCCCTATTTTGAAGGGTGTAGTCAAAGTAGCGATGTAAGTGGTCGAATGCTGTCGAAAGGTCGCCAGATCTCCAACTATCCAAAAAGCTAAGCCGCAAGGATGGTCAGTCAGTTTCCCGTCATTCGTCGATTGAAGTGGCCCACACGCTTAAAACAAAGAAGGAAAAAAAAAAAAGAAAAGCTCGCACCTTAGGTAGTGGGTTAGGCTAGGTATAATGTAACTATCGTTGAGCAGGTCCTGGAACTGGTGACGGATCTCGAGCGGAATGCGGCACCCGTACTCTAAGATTGAGTTAGCAATGCAATGCTAGCTGGGCAAAGCGAGTCACATACTTTGCATCCTATCAATCTGAAACTCCAGCAGTGATTCGATATCATCAGTGCTCACAGGGACCCTCGCTGTGAAGTCACCTTGAAGCATATCCCCGTATACGACTGATGACAGCTGCATGGTCGCCTGAGCGTCCCAATCTGACTGCTCTCCCGTAGAGAGAACATGATCGAAGCTGAGACGGTTGAAGGACGGGTTTCGGCGGCGCATATATATGGCGGTCGGTTGCCGATAGCGCACAAAGCTTTTCCAGAGATCCGAGGCATCCCCGAATGAGAGCCGCGAGAACTCCAACAGGCTTCTGCGAATAAAAACACCGAAGGGAGATGTCTTTGATATTACAATGCCCGTCTGGGGTTCTGGCGGGGCTCCGTTGGCTTCTGTAATACGACGGAGCTCGTCTCGTGTCTTGGCCAATAGAGGAAAAAAACATTCAAAAAATTCATGAAGGGAATCAAGCGAGTTGATTCCCCAAATCTTGGATAAAAACGCGTCCCATAAGCGGCGACCGGGCATTCCCAGCAAAACAGGGTACAAGGCGAGAAGCTTCTCAAAGTCCTTGATGCTAATGACGAGTCTCACTGTAGACTCGGCCTTGGCCCAGCGAGCTGTCGAAGGGGAACTATCCGAGTCCAGAATGTGCGATGTCACGAAAGAGAGCACGGGGAGGATAGCATCATTGGGTACCACTTCTTCGGTGTAGAGTTTTATCAGAGCAAGGAGCCCGATTTTCGCAGGAGTAAGGTAGCGGGACATTGTGTTGCCTAAGTTCTGCGAAGAACCGCGCGCTCACTATCGTATTCGCGATGTCCGCGGCCAGTTACCACTTGACATGATCTAAGCCAGGTTAGGCACAGTTTTTGACGACCTGGAAGGGCAGTTGAAGTAGATTTGTCGACTGAAAGCTTGCGATAGACAGCACAGGCGGCATGCGGCTAGTTTCTGGGCTATGATTCTGTTGTTGCGATGCTCACTTTATCCCTTGAAGACGCGTTGTCGATGGTGGGGTTCGTGATAAATGGCTAACAACTGTAATGCGTGGGGTTTTGGGCATGGAGGGCCCTGGTTGTGGACCATGTGTAGTGGCGAAAACCTAATTCTAGGGGAGTTGACTATTATGTACAGTATGTATGTACGGAGTATTACAGGGGCCCAACGGAACCGCTAACGCGGCATAGGCTCAGTTAGGCTAGGCACCACGTTAGCATTAACAATTATTACGTGTAGCACGAACAATGTCAATTAAACGAACCAAAATCGCCTAAATTACTAAACTCCGAGCACGCTCTCTTTACAAGTAGAAATACAGTCGAACCAAATACACCCATGAACCCCTAGATAGTTACGATCCCTTCCAAATAACTTGAAGCCCGTACCGTATGAAATGGCGGGCCGAATGATACAATAAAACCCTTCTCCCTAAACTCCAACTCATTCGCCGAGGCCCTCCCTCCCCTCCCTCCCCGAGCCTCCCTGGGTATCTATGCCTTGAGCTTCTTCTTCTTCTTTGCTGTGTGACACCAAATGGTGCACCGGAAATCCTGTGCCAAAGAGACCTTGCATTTGCACGAGCTCTCCTTGCATGCGGTCGTACACCCGCCAGCACATTTGCATGACAGGACATCTCTCATCTTGACAGTCATATCATCGAATCGTACACGCGTAGATTCGGAGTCCTCTAGCGAGGGGTCGCCGACGACTAGTTCTCGCAGTATTGTCCATCCAGCAATAAGCTGCCGCGGAATGGCCTCATTGGTCGTCAATGGATTTTTAGCCATCCACAGGATATTCTCCAGTGTTTCGAAAATACACTTTTCATCAAAATACATTCCGCCGTGCATCACACAATCTTCTACAGTCAGGACGGAATGGGGAATTTTGGGGCCTGGGGGCATGATGAGCGAGTCCCCGGCGCGAAGGATGATGAATCGAACACCGTTCTTGGGAATCCATGCGTCTCCCGCAGCACGAAAGTCTTGAAGTTCGTCCTCAAGTGGGCCGGCCGGGAAAATCCACGCCTTTGTCCCCACATCGTTGTAAACCCAGGTGCCGTCTCCAACATCCATGTGGAATCCAGTCCAGCTGCCCCTCTGGGCAAATAGTGTAAACGACCGACAACTGGCGAGGTCTATTTCTCGGCCCTGAAGCTTAGCAACGTGTGCCCGTTTTCCCGGATTCACGACCCCGTCCGATTGAGACTCTAATCGGGCGTTCAAAACAGATATCATGTCAAAACGCGGGAGATTGAGAAATTCTGGCGCGGGCAGGATGTGCCCTAGTAGACCACCGCGGAGATTCAGTAGATTCACTGGGGGAAGCTCATTAGAAATGGCCTTTTGTGGACCCAGGATTCGGTTTTTGATCTGTGGTATCGTCATATGGATGGGGCCCAAATCTTCCTGGCTAAAGTCCTGCACATCTAGTTTGCCTCCTTTGAAGTGCCGCTCAAGGGCAGTGACAAAATTTCGTATCATGCTATCGTGGGGGGGAACCCGGCCACGAAGGCGAATCATGATGGGTTTGGTGAAGGTCTCTCCACGCTCTGCGAATTTGATCATCTCTTCATTGGTCAAACGCCACACATCTGCCTCTTCAGGGTTTGTGGTCGAAGGGTTGGACGGCGTCCATACCTTCGCATAAGGTAAATTGTTGCTGTCTGGAAAGATACTGGTGAGAATCTTCAGGTTATTTTTCCATCTCGTGTCTTTACACGACTTTAATTTGGGGTAGAGTTGTCGGACTTCGTCGAGCAACGATTGCATAGGTCCCAGTGGCAAATCTATTTTTTTGCCACCATCCTGCCACTCCACGGGGACCTGAGGATCGGTTATAGTGCTGGCCGTAGGTTGTTCCTCTAGCTTTGGTGTGGTTTTTACCACCGGAGTCTGAGCCGGCGCGGCTACCGGAGCCTGGGCCGGTGCTATCGCTGGGGGCCGAAGCGGTGTTACCACTAGAGGCCGAGGCGGTGTTACCACTGGAGACCGCGGTGGTGTTTCCACCGTTACGGGGGCTGCTGGGGGGGGTTGTTGTACCGGGCTCAATAGAAGAGTGAAGATTTTGTGGCCAGTATCCGTTGTATGGCGGTTCCGCTGACGCTGCAGGACCACTTTATGGCAATCGGCACATTGGTAATGAGGTGTAGCTTCGTGCCGAGCTAACTGGTTCTTTGGCGGGTTTATTTCACACTGGAATTTACATGTCCAGTTGGGGTCAACCACACATTCCCCTATCAGGACACCAGTATGGCCTGTCTCTTTCTGGTGGGACTGCCAGGGCCTGCCGGACCAGATCGCATTGCAGCAATTGTAGTGTGCTAGTCTGGTGTGCGCATACATAGATCCTTGGCAATATTCAATTCCACACATGGAACAAGCAATTCGCTTTCGGGATTGTGTGTCGGTCGCCATGTTGAAGACGGCCCTGTCAAGTCCCAAGAGGCAGGCTACTTACTTATCTGGTAAGCAATCGAGACGCCCATCGCTTAGGAAGTGACAATTAGCACCTTGTAAGTATGCACACAGCGTATATATGGGCCGTTATATCGTTTGGCTCTCACGATAAGATACACATTGTCGCGGGGGGGTGAATGGGATGAGGTGTTTTGCGGATTGGAAGAGCCGAGGGCCAAATGCGAGCCTTCTCGACCAGTTGCACAGTTGCAAGGTGATAATCGACGTTCAGCTTGGGGGAAATGAGACACACAAGTCGTACAGAAACTTTTTTGCCGCCTAGGGGCTTTGGGCTTCAGGCCAATTAAAGGACGTAAAATCATCATAGAGACCCCGCTGATTTAAGTTTAAGCGACTTTTTGCCGAAACTATTACTACCACGAAGTTGAGCATGATGCCTCGAGTCTCCAGTTGCTTGTTTGGGGTCTTCGTGGATCAGGGTGTTGGAAGGTTGGTGAAGAATTAAACTAACATTTGGATAAATGGCTTTGGAAATACCGAAACACGGTGAAAGCAATTTGCTGCACTTTTATTTTCCTGCCTGTTTGCACGAATAGCAACATCTCTGAGCGCCTCAACTGCTCCTTAAAATGCGTTGGGTGGAGGCGGCTTGGCATTGTTTGCTGTCGGCCAGACCTACCAATTGTAGTGCCTTTCATGAAAATTCAAAGATGGGTGTAGATCAACAAGGCAGTATGGCATCCTTTCGGTTCACCTCTCGCCAAGATAGTTCTTTGTCTGTCCAAGGAGTATTGAGAACGAAAGTTGTTGGCAGAATGAGTGCTCAACATTGTCTGTCTGTCTGACCAACCTTTTAGAGACACGGCTTTCCACCTTTATAACACGTTCAACTGAAGAGCGCCTCGCAGGCGTTATTCTACATACAGTTTCGACGCGATTATGCAGTCGACCCGTAGACAGAGGACACAGAAAAAGAATATATCAACACTGTCCAGACCGGCATAGCACACCAATTCCTATCTCCACAGCGCCGTGTATGTGCTTCCCAGTGGGCCCACAGCACCATTTATGTATCCATTCTGGCACACTAAACACAACAGAAGGAATACAGGCATGTTCTTCAGCCCACTTCTCCACCCAAAACCTTGCTCCAACTGATCATCTTCTTCTGCCTCGATCGCAAGGCTTTATCCAATCACACCAGTCACACAAAACATGGATGACGCAGACCTTGAACAGGTGAGGAATTTCTGGATTTTATTTCGTTGTCCTATCCATCCTTAAGCATTCGTTTAACGCCGCGACCAGATCCGAAAAGCTCGCCTGGAGCAACTTAAGGCCCAAGGCGGGGGCGGGGCCTCGAACGGTGCAGACAGGTACACACTCCCGAATTGTTTTCATGGACAAGCCCTTACTGGATTCAATCTCACATGTACACGTGTAATAGGCAACAGCAGCAACAGCAGCAGAAGGAGCAGCAAGGTGTGTTTTTGAATTTAGCTCTAGTCCCTTCTACACAGTACTGACACCTTGAAAGCCGAGGCGCGCAAGGCCATGCTAGATCAGATCTTACACCCCGAGGCCGCAGACCGACTCGGCCGTATCCGCCTCGTCAAAGAGTCGCGCGCGACCGAAGTCGAGAATAGGTTAATCATGCTTGCACAGTCTGGGCAACTCCGCCAGAAGGTGACTGAACAACAGCTGAAGGAACTATTGAGTGCTGTGGCCGATAAGAAGGAAGAGGAGAAGATTGTGGTGAGTAGGAGGAAAGCGTGGGATGACGATGATGACGATTTACTGGACCTATGAGTCCTTCCACGCAAACCGCCAGGAGGCGTTTGGGCAGGCCTATAAAACATTTAGGCTCCTGGTACCTAGCGACTCGCCGGTCGTGGTCTGAGGAATGGTTTGAGGCTGGCTTCCGAAGTCAAGAGCAGAATTTTACGATTAAAACCTTCTTTCAAAGAAGGAAAACCGAGAGGAAACGAAAGAATATGCTAAATTGATTTACAAAATGGGCCAAGCCCTTCCCAAAAATATGTATAAAAGTACAGCCCGCACCCATCGTCCTTCGCTCTATTCATTTTACAGTTTCACCTCCACCGTCTTTATACCTTCATGGGGCCTATGCAGCGATAGAAGCAGCTGCCTCCCTCTTCCTTTTCCTCTCCTGCCTCTCTTGTCGTTTTATGTCTCGTAGGCTTGGGGGTTTTTCAACTCCCAGCTCGCGCCGTACGTCATCCACATCCCGAGTGAACATCTCCTCCCAGTAGACATTGATTATAGGTTTCGATCGAAGCCCATTTTGGACGGCCCAGGGCAGCCACACCTCAAAAAAGCGGCGTCTTTCAGCAGGACGGAGAGTAAAGACGGCCAGCGTGCTCAGTCCCGTCATGGGCAGAAGCGTATTTGCAAACTCGAAAGCTTTAAGAGCCACCTCACCCTCGCGGAACACTGGAAGGCCAGTGAGGGCGTGATAGAAGTCGTGACATTCTCGGTACCGTTGCATGACGTAGGCGCATTCTTCGTCGTCGATGTATCGTACCGCCGTACGGGTGTCGGGGGAAACACCCTCTCGGTCGAGCCATCCGACATACTCACGTCCTACAGTATTCTCGGGTAAACTGCGTAAATAGTCGAGATGCAAAGTCTTGGAGTCCATGCGCGGTCGGTCTCGCAGAATTCGTCGGCCAGTGGGGTCGGCAAGCATTTCGTCGCGGAGACGATAGATGAAGTATGGCGTGGCCGTGGACTCGCCGACGGCGGATACCATGTCTACAGCCCATAGCATGTTAGCAAGGCGTCCGGAAACCAGAGGGCGTAGCCCATCGAAGGAAGAAGCACTATCAACGGACCTGCCCGGTAGGGATTCATGAAGGCGGCGGCGCTAGAGCCAATCGCCAGTGCCGCCCTTTCAATGCGTGTGAGCGGTACATGTCCGGGATAATTCGGTGGTGGTCTATTTAAAACAGAGAACGATCTTGCGCCTGGCGTGACGGCTGGACATAGAATGCGTGCGGAGCAGTCGCCGGTTGCAGCACGTGCAATGGTCCGCAAGTAGACACTCGCCATAACTACGGCTTCGAATCGGGGACTGATCCGGGTGCTCCTGAGATTTCTGTACAAAGCCGATGAATGTAGCTACTGTAATCGCGAAGGAGCACGCATCCTTTGGGGGGTGCGTCGGATGGTTACAAGAGTCTAAGGAGCAGGGGGATGCCGTCACGGAGCTGCAAGCTTGAATATCAGCCCACCTCGGAAATTTTGGGCGGTTTAGTGGACCATTCTCTCAATGGCTGGCATTTGCCCCACCAAACTACTCTAATGTCTCTCGAGCAACATTCCTTACTTCCTTACACAGCACTATCGACCCTTAAATACTTGTATTCCTTCAACAGAGTTTTGGTTCTAAATAACGCTTTAACTATTGCAATTCACCGCCTTCTCCAGAACTCAACCCAAGTTGGCAAAGCTAAAAATAAAAAATGGTTGGAATATTCAATCAAATATACTACGATAACAAACTGCCTGCTAATCTAACGATCGAGGTGTCATGCGGCTCCATGTCGATTTCGACCCAGGGCCCAAAGATTCCCTAGGGGAGGGGACGCGCCTCCATGTATAGCCAGGCAAAAGTTACAAACGAGGAGAAACTCCCTCGTTCAACACTGGTGCAGCTTCATACCCAGCATCTGCAATCCTTCGCGCATACACAGCGCCCACCTCTTTGTACAAAAGATGCTCGTACATTTCGGAATAGCTCTTTTTGCGATCCCAAGGGTCAACAGATTCTTCCGGCAGCAAGGCGATGAGATCCATTACCAAGGACGACGAATCAGCCAGGTACCTAATATCAGGCGGGTAGATTCCTTCAGAAAGAGAGATCTCATGGATCTTGTCTCGCCAGTAGAACCACCTACCAACCGAGAAGACGCTGCTCGGCCGAAACATCACACTGGCCAGCTTCAAAGCCGCGTTTTTGTCGTTGCACGGCTGCGAATTCATAAGAAGGTACAGTCCTGTGCCCGCATGCTGGGCCCACTCCATAGCGGCCCTGAGGTTGTAAACCTGTGTCCTGCAGCTTGTGGCCATAGTAGGGTCCTCAAAGGCTTCTCGCATAGCGAAGATGCCGAACGGGCAGTAGGTATACAACTTCTCATCGTAGCAATAGGCTGCGAAGGTATTGAGGCCAACCCAGTGCCCGAAGTGAGCCTCCTCTTCATCTTCGGATGCCGCTTTGAAATGTGTCAGTAGGAGTATCTTTCGGCTTCACTTTGGAGAATCACACTTTAGAGAATCAGGCTGATGAGCGCCACATACCCCGGTAATACTCCTCAAGAACATCGACTAGAAATCGCTGTTGACTCCAAAAGTGCGCCTTGATCTAAGAAAGTGTGTTAGTAGTCAGAGCTGCTTCTTTGGGAAAGGGAGTGTACCTTGCAAGAGTATTGAGGTAAAGTTTTGAAACCGTGCAGAAGACGCATAAGTGGCGCAAAAAGACAACACGAGGAGGTTCCATTGATCTGCTGGGCAATGATAACCAGCATCTCGTAGAACTCCCGTAGAAAGCTTTCAATGGCATCGTTCTTCTCACTTTGTGATCTGATGTATTCAAGGGGGACGAGTGAATCAATCCTTGCCGCGGTAACCTCAGGATCCGCGAGCTCGCCTTCCTTCTTGATGCATGCGAGGACGAATTTCATCGCAACCTCCATGACTGCCCACATCCCAGATGTTTGGATTTTCACTACTATTACTTCACCATTCGCATGCAAGTACTCGACATGGTCAACCGTTTTTCTGAAGACTTTTTTTTGGTATTCGCACTTTGGAGTGAAAGGCATCTCGGCTTTTTGGCTTTTCCACTCTTCTTATTAGACAAAATGTCAAGATCTAAGGAGCTACCATTTGCGAGGGATCAGGCCCTGAACTTACAGTAGAGGAAAAGATAAACTTGATAGTGGTGTCGTACGGACTAATATTCAAAAGACATCAAGGTGTGTTGCTGATTGTGCAACCTAGAGAAACGGAGAGAAAATTCAGTTAGAAATGATGGTGGCATACCGGGTTTTATACACCTCCTGGCTGTTTTGTACTACCAAGCTCAATCAATACGTTATTAAGGGCGCCGAAAACCGATCTCTTGCATCTGTGGTAACCCTGGGTTTCCACCCGATACAGCGGCAACTCCGATCACTCAGGGGTCAAGTATTCTCAAGGGCTCTCCCTACAAAAAGGGCATCAAGTTGTGTGAAATGATGGCTTGTATCGGGAAGCCGGCGGCAATGCACTTCAGGTATGAGCATGATGTCTTCGTCCTAGACGTAGCAAAGAGGAGGTGCTAAACGACACCCCTTCTCAAACCGATACACGAAAGAAGGAATATGGAGCCAAACAAGAGGGAAATGGTATTGCAATATTTCAAATAGATGTATGTGTCCCCTCGCCTACAACGAGCGATAGGCGAAGTTCTACCCGAGGGCCAACCATCCCGGCGGTATAGCATGTCCTCTCAAGTGCCATGCATTTTCCGTTTTCCCCGTAGTTCCTTCAGACCAGACCCAGTCTGGCTGAAGGCTATGCTGGGAAAGAGGTGATCACTTTCTGGTCATACGAGAGGAAAGGATCAACACTCTGCTGGTGGCGTTCGTGCTCTCCACTCTTGAGTAAACCTGACCTCGCCGATGTTCAAGACGTCCCGCTTTAGGCGCCTACAAATTATCCTGCCTGTTCATGGCTTACCGAAAACTTTTACATACCCGCATAGGAAGCCATCCTCCACTCAATCATGGTATCGAAGGAGACCGGGGGAGGGGTGTGGCATTACGGCCGTCTCCGGTATAACATTTCCCTCCCCCCTTCACGGGACCGGCGGTCCCCTGCGAAAAAGCTTGATTCCCTAAAGCGAGGCGAGCCCCAGGTGATTCGCTCTTCCGCCATGCCAGTACTGATATGTAAGCAACAACGACGTGGCCGTCACACCCCTCTTTTTAGCGAGCGAATTCGAATCTTTACTGGTGTTCACCTGTCATGGCCTTTTCTAGCAAATACCGGTGTGGAAGGAACAAGTCAAACGCAATTCGAAGAAGAGAAGCTGCATGGATATTCCTGGTTGGGGTTTTGGGGGGAAGCCCTTTCGGTCTACCTACTTGGTAGGAAGTCGACGGATGAAACCAGCCCGTCACTGAATTCAAACCCTTGCGGCAGGAGAAATGGCTGTTGCCTGTAGGCGGTGAAGATGGCCAAGGTGGTGATCGGGAATCTAGGGGAAGATTTTGTTACTATCTCGATTGGGTTTATGACAGTGTCTAAAGCTCGGGACGTAATAAGGTCGCTTTGGCTATTGAAACCCCTAGGTAGCAGAACGTAACGGCAGTCTATACTGAGTACGGAGTACGGAGTACTCCGTACATGGCCCTGCATCTTGGCCGTGGGGGGGGTGTCGGGGGTGTCGGGGGTGTTGATGATATCGCAGAGAATGGCTTGGGGTCTCAGTTCCAGCTCGGGAAGTAACATTGGACAGACTAGGTGTGATCCGATTCCCCGAAAATCCTCCTTGGAGAGTTTGGAGAGGTACATGTTCATAATCTAGCTATGCCTATCTCCTCTGTGCTCCATAGGCGTAAAACACCTTGGCTTCGTACCATCTAACTTCCCATGGCTGGGTTGGCCCTCGTTTTTAATTTATCGCTAACCTGTACTCCGTACTCGGATTTGAACAATTGTTTGCATTTCCTCGACATATCACACTGGCAACTTGAAATATCCCGTGGCTGGTGTGCCACATACTGGTCCTTTGGAGAGCGCACTGCATGTACTCCGTACAGCGTCACCTAGGCCCAATGCCCATCCGATTCCCATTTCTGTCCACTCTTTAGTCACAGCTGTCGAACGCCAACCCCCACGACATATTACATCGTGCATCTTTTCTTTTTCACTCTCGTATTGGCCAGGCTGCGGGCCTCAGAAGATGGTGTATTCCCCTGTTCATGCCCTGTTCATGGGAACGTCTCTCCCCAACTCCGTCTTTAGTCTCTCAAGAGTGGCAAGCGACTGTTCCTTTGAGAACGAATGCCATTAGATAGCCCTATTGCAATTCTTGAAGATTACAAGGCTCGCTCATGTGGATTCGAAGTCAGGTAAGCTTAAAAGTCAACGGAAAGCACGGGGAAGAACATGGGAGTTCACACTAGTTTATTTTCTGGTCCCCGTCTCACCCTACTCCGTTCAAAAGCGGCCAATCCGTCATGGCCACATCTGATTGCAGCTTACCCCGTAGAACGAAAGCATGAGAGACCTTAGCCGCAAAGTTAGCGTAGATGAAAATGTCGCACACCTGAAGGAAGAAGAAGGCTTGACAGGGTATGTTCTTCCCACAGTAGTAAACTATTGGTGAGGACGGGGAAGGCTCCCCAAACAGGGGTCCTCCCTGTGGACTAGTGGAGAAGCATGCTTGATTGGTGGCTCCGTCTTTTGAAGCTTGTGTGGTTATGGACTACTCAGAGCCACAGTTCTCTCTTATCTTTGCTTCTGAAATACTGTGCCAGCCTGGCCGCAGATCAGAGAGGCATTCGAATGGATGTCGATACTGGCGGTGGTATGATCTACTTTTCGTCACTTGGCCCCTAGGCTCGCTCGCTTAATCGAGTCGCATCGTGCTCTGATTGCCTCAAGCTTTCAAAAAACAAAAAAAAAAAAAACAAAAAAACGAGAGGGCGTCAGCGAGAGTGGGTGGCGCGTTGCATCTGCACGTTGTAGCACACTTCTTTCCAATAGAAGACGATTTTACTCCGTACTTGTACACACACTCGAGAGAAAAGTGCACGAATCGCAAGGCGCGTTGTGGAGAAGAAGTCCGGCTCTGGCTTGGTCCCTTGTCGATTTGCAGAAAAAGAACGCGGAGCTGAGAGTCAGGACTGGCCGGTTCAACAAAGAGAAGAAAATGGATTTTTTTTTGCATTGCACACCGCTCTTTGGGAGCTTCACAGATTTTGGGCGTGCTGCATCTGTTGTTTTCTTCTCTCGGCTTCGACGAGGGTTCGGCGAGGGTTCGACGATACATTGACTGTATTGGGTTCGTGTTGCTTGGGGCCGTTGCAACCGCCGACTTCAAACGGTTCGCTCGCTGCATCGAGGCAGGGGGTCGATGTCTGGCGAATGAGACAGAAAAAAGGAAGAAAGAAACCAGTTCGACAATCAGCTACTGTGGGAAACGGCGGGCATGACTCCCATTTTCTGCTAATAACCTACCCGAATATGGGATTTGGGATCTGGAGCCTCTACTTTCCGTACCCAATGACCCCTGCTCAAGCTTTGCATCTGCACATTCAGTTGGTGTAACTCGTTTAGGGGCCTCGCCCTATCCTTTTCCTGTCCCCTCCGTTGTCCCCGCCTTCTTCTCTTTTCCCTACTCTGTGATCCAGAGCCTGGTGTCTCTAAGGTAGAGACAGTGTAGTCCACCCCCCCTCTCTTACCGTCGTGCAATCTATCTGAACATCGGTTTCTGCCCCTTCTATCACCCCCCCCTCTTCTTTCTAAACTATTCGCTTTGTCTTTCGTCCAGCTCCTTTAGTTAGAGACGCGTGACAACCCCCAATGAGATTTTTTAAAATCTACTAGACCCCGTCTTCTCTCTTCTTTTCTGGGATTCAAGGCCCTGTTCCTTTTTAATTCTTCTTAACCATACTCATCCCCTGGGCGTTTTTGGTTCCCCCAGAGGCCATATTTGTGATTTTATACCAGCTTTACTGATTCTTCTTGGTACTTGAATACCTTCAGGCTATCCTCGACTTTGGTTATCCGATGGACTTTGAACTGTCTAATAATCCAGAGCCAATTCCGGTATGTTGCATTTCTCATTGTCACCAGAACCCCTGGATCGCGCGGACCACCTTCTAGGATCCGTGCCTAGTTCGAATAAGTCGAGTGCGGAGTAGCATCTCTCGATGATTCGATGAATCGATCAAGCGATTGAGAACCCTTTCTCCATTTCCAGTCCCACTGTTAGAGGGGTTTTGGAGAAGGTGAGTCCTGCCAGTTCCCAAACACTCTCCGATTAGCGCTGAAACAAGCGCTGAGGTCCACGCTACGGTGGAGCGGCACAGGGTTCGTTAGGCTGGCACTAGGCCCGCCAGCCCTACAAAATCCTTCCCCATTTCATGTCAGCCAAAGATTTCCAAAAGACATGTACTCCGTCCAAGATCGAGGAAAAGAAAAAAAAATAGAAGAAAAAAGGAAGAAAGCTTTAGCGCCTCGTCTGCTGCTACCCCAGGATACTGCGCCCTGCCTACCCGGATTCATTCGTTATTTAACGATTTCCTGGCATGGTCCATATTGGAATCATATCATCCCTTATTGCACTTCCTTTACCTCGCAACGCTCCTTCACATCTTGGTGTGCGAAAAAGTTAGTACCCCGCCCTGCCCAGCATCCTTGTCCTTCCCCTTGGTTGAGCTACTCAAGGCCCAATATACTCCTGGCCCCAAGTGTTGTATGTTCTCCTCTGGTTCTCCTCTGATGACAACTTCTTTTCAATCTCTATTAATGATGTTGTGCCTTTTCTTTTCCTGGGACTTCAAGATCCCAATATCCGACCACGTTTTAGGGACCCTCTTCTTTTTTTGGTAGATTCTTTTTCTTACGTGGAACGGCACTTACATTGATATGGCACTGGCTAGGCCTGCATTGATCCTGCATTGCTTTTTCGAGCCTGGGATCAGCCAGCGGATTCTTCATCGCAAGTTGAGTCACCGGCGTCATTCACTTCCGGATCCGCTGGCTCTGACGAGGGGCGGCAACAGGCTCGGCTCGACAGGCTTCATTCTCGTCAAGCCCGCTCTCGGTCACGGGCCCACGCTACATCGACGCTAGACACGTCGCCGTTTGGTCTTCGGCCGCTTCTCCCAGCGAGGGATCAGTCGCAGATCCAGCCTTTGCGACCCCAGCCCTTTCCGAGAAGCCGTCACCGGGTACCTCGAGCTCATCTTCGTGGCCAACGAAGAGCTCTTGCCCAACCCCTTCCCGTCACTCATCAGTCGAATTCGATGCCAAGCGACGCTCCCACCGTAGACCCGATAGATTCTCTCCTATCATGGGCCCGCTCTCTAGGCGCTTCTTTGGAAGCCGTCTCTCCAACTCGTCTGCCGGGTCGAGGCGTCGGAATGTTGGCATCACAAGACATTAAGGTGAGTTTACATGTGACTATAGCCCCTTCTCCCCTTCTTGTTGATTTCTATTTCTCTTTTTCGAGTCTGCAAACTTGCCATGGCACCACTTCTCATACCTATTGCTGTTGATAGAGTGGTGACATTGTGCTCCGCATTCCCAACAACATGCTCCGCACTATCGATACTGTGCCGTCGAATCTGATAAATAGTGTGCCTCACGGCATCACGCACCACGCCGTTCTCGCACTCAATATCTGCATCGACAAGTCGTTTGAGTGCCGGACCTGGCTCGGGTCGGTGCCCGGCCCCATGGATATGCAGATCGACATGCCGTTCTTCTGGCCCCGACACTTGCAGTCTCAGCTACCAGTCACCTGCCGCAACCTTCTCCTGAGGCAAAAGGAGAACATCAGACGTGACTGGTTTATGGTCAAAGGACTGCAGCCGGACCTCACACTAGATGACTTTGCGTATGCCTGGCTTCTCGTCAATACGCGTTCTTTCTTCCACAAAAGCCTCTGCCGGTCGGAAACAAGAATCGGAGGCAGCCAGATGGCCCTCATTCCACTGGCCGATCTCTTCAATCACTCCGATGATGGGGGCTCCTTTGATCCCGTCAGCGAACCGGGATGGTGTCTCTTCCGAGCTAGGCGCGACTACAATGCCGGCGAGGAGGTTTTTCTTCGCTATGGGTGCCACTGCAACGACTTCCTCATGGTGGAGTACGGTTTCACCTACGACAGCAACCGCTGCGATGAGACTTCTATCGAGGATGTCATTCTTCCGCTTCTTACGAATACTCACATGGCCATGCTGCACGACATTGCATGTGACGACAAGTTCGTTATAACACCAGAAGGAACGTGCTACCGCACGAAACTCGCCATTCAAGCATTACTCCTCCCACCCGAGCGGTGGCGAGCACTGTATGATCCTCGGTGCCCCAGCCGCGAGGATCCTGACTCTGCCGACATTCATGATCTCGTGCACCGTGACCAGAGAGCCGTTGCCATAATGGTTGAAATGCTCGAGAAATATAGGCGAGACATCCATGAGCATGAACTTATGGTGATGACTAGGGGACCACCTCTGATCATGCAACAACGCGCACGCCTCATTGCCCGGTGGAATCAAATTTACAAAATGATTTGCATCAATATTGACATGCAAAGAAGTCACGAGTTTCCTATACTGGATGACTGAACTGCCCTTCGTTGGTCTCCTGCTGGCTAGGAAGACAAGCTCATATGTGTTAGTTAGCGTTTGGCAATCGCCAAAAACAAAAAGGCAAGGAGAAAAGGGAAAAGGGGAAGACATTAGTTTGATCTAAGTATGAATGGAGGACTCTGGTACGAAATAATTGGGAAGGTGCTCACAGCAGGAAAAGGAGTTTGGCCATGATGATATTTATGACCCAGATTGAGAAACGCTACCGTATTGACAGGAATTGACAATCCATCCCTATTATCTGAAATCCGTGCGATGCAGCAGAGGCCTCCAAGAATTCAGTAGCAATACGAAATAGAGAAATCAATTGCAAGCTCATGAAGCGTTGCAGTCGTCAATGAGGTACCCGCGACAGACAGGTAGTTTACAGAGGGCAACTTCACGGAAATTTGCAGGTACTATGAATGTTTAAGCTACAAAGGGAAACCGCAGAGTTGTTCTATTAATATGTTCTCTGTATTAGAGAATAGTCAACTCTAAAAAGCCATGTACATTTTAAATAGTGTTGAAACGGTAATAACCATCGCCACTATGTCCGAGTAGGGCTATATACTTGCACACACCCAACGAAATGGGCCATCCTACCCACCACCTAAGACTACAAGTCGAGCGATTTGCTTATTTGGTCTTGTCGTGGTTGTGGTAGTTGACCTCGTCGTTCCAGCTAAACGCCAAATAGTTAGTAAACTGTCAAAGAAGCAAGTCGTCATTTCTTGAATCCCATTTGGATTACTCATTGCTCAGTTTGAACATACAATAGAGTCTAAAGCACGCAATATGTTAGCAATTGAAGCAGGAAAAGAAAGAAGAGGGCAAGTCGGTACATACCCGGTCACCGTTTCCCCAAGGGAAGTTCTTGGTGCGGATGTTCTGGTAAGGGTATTCGGTGCGCTCCTCTAGAGGAGGGAGGTGAGACCAGTGCTCCCAATGGGCGTTCCAAAGGACATAGGCATTGCCGGCGGCAAGGAACAAGGCGGGAATGCAGGCACTGCAAGCAAGTCAGTCTTCGGGTATGTCGAAAGAGATATCGGAGCGAAAAGTATCTGGTGAGATAAAAGGTGACTGTGAAATTGACGCAACATACTAGATCGAGATCTTGCGCCACAATTCTACGTTTACTGTCAGCAGATTTCCCTTGCAAATGGGATAGAAAGAACCAGAAGGTCCAAGAAATGTGTATCCGAGACGGCATGGGGAAACGAACCGGTGGTGCCAGCGGCGTGCTCCTTGACGTGTCGGCGTTCAGCGGCGAAGGCGGTTTCGGTCGAGGAGGACGCGAATCGGCGGCCAGCAAGTCGGAGCTGGTGGATGGGGAGGCGGGCAGCGCCACGGGCGAAGGCACGTTGAGCGAGCATTTTGGTGGTGGTTAAAATGTGGATGTTGGATCGTGGTCTCGAATTGTTTGGGGGGGTTTTTCGAGGTTGATGATGAAATGCAAGATCAGCCGATTTTGTCTGAAGCTCGGTTGTAGAAAGCCTTGCATCGGGGTGTATGATGACTAAGATATGGGGCACTGGATTTCGAATTAAAATGTGCTGATTGGGTTTAGGTGGAGAGCCTTAACTTAGTACGGAGTACTCCGTACTTGTACTCCATACCTCTCGTACACCAATCACAAGGTACCCCACATCTTCTTCAACGTCTCGTCGTGATCTGTAGTAGTCCTCCTTGGGCATATTGAACTGACTTCACGATCTGTTACAAATTACACATCTTTGAGCAAGAAACTATCAAGGGGAAACTTGGATTAATACCAGTTCTACTGTCTCTTAAGGATTTCAAAACGAAAGTAACAGTAGAGAAAGCGTTGTCTACGATAACACACGAGGTCGTCAAAGGCAAAGGCTACTCTTTACTTTATAGAGTATAGAGAAATTAAGGCTTAGGGAGTTCAAACCCGCTTCATGAGTTATATGCAACATTGATCACTTCCCTGGTTTAAATCCCAACACAGGAAAGGTACCATAGGATTCACTTGGTTGTCTCCTTGACCCAGTTCTTGTCAATGTTAGTTCCTTAAAAGGGGGTAACTCCCTTGATGGTAATAAATCTAAGGAGTGATAACTGTGAATATGCAAATACTTTTCTCTTGTGTTTATAAAACAAAGGCTGCGGTGATCTGAACGAAATTATCCATCAGCTCGGTTCCACCTCTGGAGTCCGTTTGTTCGTTGCTGGCCAGCTTCAATATCAAAACATTGTTGGCTCCATTGTTGATTTTCTTTCCCCTCCATACTGATCTGTTTTCTCAACTTTGCCTTGGGTCAGCGTTTTCTGGTCTATAAATTTCCGCAACATTCTCCGCAATTTCTTCCTGCCCCCTCCTTCTCCTTCCAACTACCATTTTCCGGACTTCCTGCAAACGCAACACGACTAAGCATTTTCGAAAGCCCTTGGCTTTTTACAAGTAAGTATCATTTCTTATTTCTATTTTACTTCAAAAAATGTTTTACTAGATTACCTTCCAACAAATCTTATATTCCACATCTTTGTGGACTGAAGATTCTCGTTGGATGGTTCGAAATTATTTGCCTTCACAACTAACCACCTCGAATATGAATATTCAATGCCCATAACTACTAATATTAATTAATACTGTTTCATGGATCAAGTGTCGAACTTAGCTAACACTATTCATCGATAGTCTGTAGGAATCGGTTTACCAAAACTACCTTTGGGTGTCTGCTCGGCACCTTCGCTGACTGCCACCTCACAGATATTGTGATTTGACATTCCAGGTGGCAATAGGATTCTATCCTATTTGTTACACCTCGAAGATGGCAGACTACTCCACCGAGATGGCCCTTGTCCAGAGTGGCCAGAACGGTCAGGAGCCTGCTGTTATTATCTCCCGCCGAGCCCCAGCATTCTTGCTGGAGAACTGTGAGTTTCTTCTAGTTTCCATTTCCTGTGTTGTTACTCTTAGCATCTCTATCTTTGTGTTCCGTTTGCTAAAGTTTCTTCGTCACAGTGGCCCTCTGTGATCCTGCCAAGCAAATTAATCCGGATGACTTGTCTCAAGGGTATGTATCTATATATCTGTTTTCTTGACTACCCGGGAACTCGTCACCTTCCGAATTGATTTCCTTCATACTCATTCCAATTATAACAGCGCTCGGCGTGCTATTCAGAATTCCGCCATTTTGAAACCAAGTAAATCGGAGGGTGCCGCTCCAAGCGATTACACAAACGATCCTGAATTCAAGTAAGTTTCTTTGCCCCAGGGCAGTCCCCAATCTCTACCTCTCCCTTAATCTATCTAATGGCTTTCCTTCAGTAGCAACTTGATGCGCCCAGCCGCGATGTTTCTTGATCCCAAGTCTGACAAAGAGCAAACTGAGCAATCCGACTCTGTGAAGGAAGAGACTCAGCCCGAGGACCTTGATTCTTCGGAAGACGACAAAGCGCCTGTTCCCTCCTCGGAAAAGCGGAACAAGCTCATCGAGGTTGTTGAAGAGAGCACTTCCGAAGCAACCAAAGAATGGGAATCAGTCCTGGCCTTTGTGCAGGAAACCTCTAACCAACTAAACAAGGCTGAGATGGATCCTCTTACCGTTGCTAACTGGCATAAATTGAAAGCCTTCATCGAGTCTCTCCAGGAACCAAGCAGCTCGCAGATGGCAAGTGGCAATATTGACTCTGCCAAACAGTCTTCCGACTCCCTCAAGAAAGTCGCTGCCACCGATTTCGAACTTGAGGGTGCGAAGGACTGGGCAGCAACCAGAAAGCCTATGGATGATGGCAATCCTAAGCACACAACCGACGATACTTTGGTCGTCTTGAAGAAACGATCCGTTGCCGCTCAGACGAACATTAACATAGACAACGAAACAGTGGTGAAGGGAAATACCAATACAATTGCCCCCGAGGCTCCTGAGCCTAATGGCAATATGGCCATTGAGACGGACTCTGTCACCCTGGATGGGGATGCAGATCACAACTCGTCTCTTGTTCAGGTCACATCCAAGGCTGGCAGCGATGACGACGACAATTTCGATCCCCAGGAGGTGTACCCTCCTTCGTCATGCGCCTTCGTAGCCAAGTAAGTTTTCCCCAAGCCTCAAACGACACAACTCCCATGTTATCTGCATTTTCTAAATGAAATTTCTTGCCACAGTCTTCCCGAGCATCTCGACGATGACAGCATTGTTGTCGAACTTACCAAGATTTTCCAAGAGTATGGAACTCACTGGGTCAAGCTTCGACGTGACGCACGCAACATGCCTTTTGCCTTTGTTCAGTTCAAAGTAAGCTCCCCTATCCTTCTATTGATTCTCCATCAATTTGTGAGATAAGTTAACGCCTGAATCTATCGCCAGACTGAAGACAATGCCAACCGGGCCATTCATGGCGCCAGCGGAAGAGAATTGCATGGACGGCCCCTTCGCACCGAACGTGCCCGTGCCAAGAGTAAGCACTGTTGCCATTTAAGATTCCACTGCCATTAGCCTGCCTACCCAACACTGACTTAACTAAACCGCAGTGACTTACGTCGTGTACAAACTCGATGGAACAAATGTGACCCCCGAAGAGGCGGTTGCTGTCTTTTCCCGATATGGCGAAATCCAGTCTGCTGAGTATATCAATCCCTCGGAAATCTTTCTCAAAAATCCTATGAGTGTAACTGCAGTCAAAATACAGTTCAGAAACTACGATGCGAGACGCGATGTCACTAGAGTGAGTTGAACGCCGTTCCCAGCATTCGGCTTCCAAGTGTTCCCAAGCTGACCTATGAAAAATCGGAAAGGACAAACAGCAGAAGTTGGACTATCCAGAGTTTGCCGTCCGCGAGTACGATGCCAAAAAGTCTACTCCAGACGCACGCATTGGCAGCAACTGGGCTATGTCGACCAAGAAATCTCAAGACAGCGTTTATCTAGAGGAGTACGACGTAGCCCGACGCTCCATTTTCGTGGGAAATGTCCCCCCAGGAATTACCGTGGATGAAATGCGCCGTTTTTTCGAGGAGGCCGGTACTGTCCTTCAAATCCAGCTCTATGAGCGTGGCCGAACATTTGCCTTTGTCGAGTTCAAGCACCCTCGCCATGTCGAGAATGCCATCAAGCACTTGGTAGGCACACCTCAGGGTTAACCCCAAACAAAATCAACTCCTCTTTCTACCCAACTTACTTCTCTCCGCACTTTTACTAATCCTATCTCCTTATCGCTACTAGAATATGAAAGTTTGGAAAGGATATTGCATCCAGGTCAGCCAGAAGGAGTTCAAAGAATCGCGATCCTCGGCCTTGTCGCGTGCCGGAGTGACATCGAGCCGACGAGCTCTTTCGACCTATATTCCTCGATCGGAAAATGTGGCTCACGTTCGACACGCCTCACTGTACGAAGACCAACACGCAATTATTGGCAATCGTGGCCGTCGATTCTCGCAGACTCCTGGAGGATATCATCAGCCCCCGCAGTCAGTATACTCGGGTGTCCCGTACGACAACGGCCCGTCGCCGTATGTCTCTAGCGCAATTGCAACCAACGGAGTTGTCAGCTACCCCGGCGAAGGAGACCATCATGCCGGCCGTCGCCATCCGTACGTCGAGATTGGTAGCTACAGGCGGAACCAAACCAAGAACGCCCCACGAGCCACGGCCGAAGCCTTCGTGCCAAATCCTACTGCCCAGGGCCCAAAGAAGCAGGATGGCCCCGTCGTTGTAGGCTCGGCAATGTTTGCCAAGCAAGACACTGGAAAGGCCGAATAAATTACAAGTGCAGGGGGAAAGGCGAGATCACATGCTTATAACAGCTTATCACACTCGCAATCTTGTTGTCTTGGAATGCATCCAGACACATATCGCCAACTACCAATGTGTCTGGTGCAAGTGATCGGCTTGCATTCGTTTTTGAGTTTTGATTTTTGAGTTTTGATTTTTGAGTTTTTATTTTCGATTCTTTTTTGAACAAGACAAGTTCAGGCCATCCGGGGACACGATATGACGAAGCATATCCCGAAGCATTTACCTTGTTTTGTTTCAACGACTTTTTTATTTTTATTTTTATTTTTTTCCATTTGTGCGCCCAGAATAGCCTAGATAGCCTAGATGGAATAACATCATCTTTCCATCCAGAAAGGAAGACCCAAAGTGAATTGTTAAGTTTGTATGGAGTAAAGAGTCGACTGACTACCACAAGACACATCAGAGCCAGTCCCATCTGCTGGGCCAATCAGATGACTTTTTTTAATGGTCAACTGCCCCACGCAGACACCCTGTAGTAAGTACTAATATCGACTACTCCGTACGAGCAGCCGTGATAGAAGGAAAAAAATTTAGCTAGTAGGATATTGCCGCCAACACCAAAGCTATGGACTGAGGTCTCTCTTGGCCATTGGCACCCTCCCCTCGTTTCCCCAAACAGAAGTCCTCCTTCATACAAGGCCCAATAGACGCGCCTTGATTCTTTCTTCTACCAAATTGGTCTCGACAATGGTAGCCAGCCACCGTCTCCTTCATCAGCTGCGGCGGGCTGCTCCCAGCTCGTCGCCTTCCGCCTTCGCCCCCGGTTTGCTCTCCCGACCGACATACCGCGTGCATGTGCAGACGCGCATACCGCAACGGATTCCACAGCCGGTTGGACAATGCCGACTCGCATCAACGCGAAGCCTGGTGCGCGACATCACAAGCCGGCAGGATAAGCACATGAAAACAGACTCTCCCGCTGCCACATCCAAAATATCCATGGCAAGGGCAATGAAGCACGAATCCCCCGATATGGATGCTGTGTTCCCAGGTATGCGATCTCTCAATTTTCCCTAAGAGCCCTTCGTCCCTGGGATGTTTTTGGCTAACTTGACCACCTGCAGTCTCCTTTATCGCGCTTCCGCTGAAGCAATGTCCCCGAAACCCCATCGAATTCCTCAAATACCAATTCTCCCGCCTCCGTCGACAAACCGGATTTTTTTTCCATCGTATAGCCTTCACTGTGCAATCCATGCCCACCTTCTTCAAGCGCCCTGCCTTCCGCACTCGACGCCGCGCCATCGTCCCAACAGCCGTTTCTCTCACCGACACGCTCAATGCAGCATTTGCCGCCGGTGACATCGAATTACTGCGCACCGTCTGCCGCCCCGCCCTTTTTAAAAGGCTCGAGGGCGCCGTTCAACGTCGCAAGAAGACCGAGTCGGTCTCGTGGGAGCGTGTAGAGACTCACAAGAAACTGTGGTTCCCACGCATTGTGTCCCATCGCATAGAGCAGCCCCCCGATCCAAGCCTCCTACCATCCCACATCGCCATCGTCGCCATGGAGTCTACGCAGCGGGTTGAGCGCCGTGATGCCAAGACCGGTGAAATTCTTCCCGACGGCATCAAGGTGCAGCGCAAACGCGAGAACGTCGTGCTCAAGCGTCCTATTGATATGAATACGTTCGAGACAGGGCCGTGGAAGGTTTGGGGATACCTTCCCGAGACTACGCCAGAAATGTTGGAACAGATGGACCGTGAGGTGGAGGAGGCGAGAGTCCAGGCTGTCCAGCAGAAGCTCCGCTCAATGAAGAACCGATAACGGGGTTACCGCAAAAAGAACCTGTGGTGTGTATTTAAGGTGAACTGTAAATTGCCAGTGTCCGATTTCGATACTAGGATAATGGCAGTTTGTATTATATCTATAGAACGGTGACATGTTTGAAACCTAAGGAGGAGCTTGCCACCAAGTTTATCAAAAAAAGGCATTTTGATTACCAGATTGAATCCAGCACACTTTTGTAGCTACGCCCTTCTAAGTCGGTAGAAAACCGAGTATAGTCTCAGTCTACACGCATTAAAAAAGTTGTAGTATTAAGAGAGAATAATGATGCATGCGTATATAGATTATGAGTAGGTAAATATGGCATAGCCTTCTATACACAAGATGTATGTCCAATTTAGCAGATAGTTGCGAATGCCAAGTGGCGTTCCGTGCTTGACTGCACTGTTCTTTGAAATCAGAGTGCGGTCAGAACAAAACCATCGATGAGAACTTCCATGGTAATCAGGGGGGACAAAACTAACTGAACCAACATACTCTACGCGAGAGATGTACTTAGAAGAACCTTCCGGCGTGGGTTTTCATCGTGGCCTTGTCGGAACTGTCAGCGCAATCGACCTCGCCCTCCACAGGCGAAGCAATGGCCGGACTGACGAAAGGGCTACCGTCCACTTCCACAGTGGGCCGGTCAAAAGCATCAAAACGACGGCCAGCCAGCTTAGCCAGTACAAACTGAATGCTGAGGCGCAGCACCAAAGCAATGACTCCGAAAATCAAACCACCCACAGGAGCAGCCACAAAGGCGCCGAAAACAGCCCAGTCGCCACTGGTGAGGCCCTGTTCGACGAGGATAAGACGTGCGCCGAGATAGGCATCACCGTAGTAGACAGTTCCAAAGATGAAGACACTCAAGATACCCCCGAGGCCGCCGACAACAATCTCAAATCCCCGCCACCAGTAGAACTGAGGAATGAGTCCCAGAACAAGCACTGGGATCGAAGCTGCGGAGACAAGATCGGAGATGAGGTAGATCTGTAGCACACTAGGCGCTTTGAGAGCAAGTACAATAACAGGAATAATGATCAGGACGACAGCGGCCCGGATGTACCAAATCGAAAGCCTATTGCGGAAGAGATCGTTGGATGCGGTCGAAACCATGGCGGACTGGAACGAGTCAAAAGCGGCGGTGCTCAACGTGACAACCATGACGAGGACGATGCCTACGACCCAGGAAGGTAGTTGTTCAAGGAGTAGGAAAAAGGCTACAGCACCTCCATCCATATCGCCCACCTCAATGGCACCAGACCAGATAGCAATAAGACCCGTTGTGCTGACAAGAGTGAGGATAATGAGGATAATAACAGTAGCAATACTAACACCAACCCAAAGATCTTTGTCGGTACGGGAGGCAAAAGTACGCATCCAGAGGCCAGAAAGGAAAAAGTCGTTGGTGAGAATGCAGACGGGGAAGATGTAAATCAGTTGCCAGCCGAGAAGGTTGGCCTTTGTGAGACCTGATTCATCCACCAGCACGGGGTTGATCTTCGCCTTGACACCAACAGAAATGGTGGCGATGATGATGAGGCCAATGACCATCACCCCCTGGATAGTATCGGTCATGAATGAAATCTTGAACCCGCCCATCGCTAGAAAGAGCACGTCATTAGAAAAATGCCCCAGTAGCAGCACGGTAGGATGTATTACATACACGTATAGATACTTGTAATCACACATTGGACTATCATGACGGGAAGCCCATCGAGGCCAGTGAGGAGGGTTACCACCTGGCCGATGGCCGACAACTCGGCGACCATGTACAGGAACATTGTCACCAAGGTCATGAAGCTTATAAAAAGAGCAGCCAGTATACCATAACGCTGTCGAACCCATTCGGTCAGGACGAATCCATCAGGACACTTTCGTCGAATGATAGGGCCCAAAGCGGCGAAGGCCAAAAGCGGGAGCGATGATGAAAGAGAATAGACAATCATGCCCTGCACACCGGCTATGGTGGCAAGTTGGGGGTACGAGAAGAGAATACCCGATCCCAAGACTACATTTGTTAGTGTGCCAAACAGGTTTGCTTGGGAGGTGACGTCTTGACGGAAATATGATGTAGGGGCCAATTTTTTATGTGATAATGGGCAGTCAAGGGCTAAAGGGGTAGGGGTTTTTCTTCGGAGCGGCAGCACGTTTCCCACGCAAGCATTAACTTGATCGAGTAATTACGGTACAATCTCAGCTTCTCGTTTACCAACACGAGTTTATCTCCCAAGAAGACCAGTTGAATCCCGCGTTCTTCCCTGCTAGTGAGGAGAGACATGCAGGATTAGGACTGGGCTGGGTTGGGTTGGATGAACTCGAATTGGTTTCCGATAGGCGCCCGTAGTGAGCCGCAATCCCACCCCCCTCTTCCCATCGAGGTTCACGTCCGAGCCATTTTTCGATTGGCTTGGGTTCGATGCACTCACGATGAAAAGAGGCAGGAGGGATCAGTGATCGTGGTGTACGAACCTGGGTGTCAGCTATGCTCTCTGGTTTCCCAGTCAATGTCCTACCGCTTTTCAAAATTCGGAAACTCTGGTGGGTTGGCGGAGTGATCGTGACGGATGCTTCGATTTGCTTCCAATGTGGGGTTGGCTGTACAACATGCTCCAATTTGACCGCATACTTGAACCTTACGAATGGTGCTGCTACCGCTCTGAATGGCGTGTTGGTGGTACGCAAGAGCTTGCATTTCGTCATGCAAGTCGCGTTTCTGGCAATGTGATAAGGCTTATCTGAAGCCTGCTCATAAGAACTCACCAGCAGCAACAAAGTTGAAGGCTAAGGGAAAACCTGTAGTGAAGTGTCAAAAGTTAGCAAAATCAAACACACCTGAGAGGGAGAGGATATAGCTCAAGAAAACCAGTGCATCAAATGATGTTCTCTGGTTTGGACCCTGCTGATAGAAGCATGACTGTACCCGTCTGTGTACGATTTCCAGAGAGGAATTCGCCCTTGGGCTGATTACGCATGCGCCATGCGATTCCAGTGCCCATGATTCTATTTCCGCGCAGGATGAAGGATTAGTACGTTCCAAAGAGAACTTGTGATGGTGGCCGCCAGACAAGCGACACAGTGCATCAAGGAACGGTCAGCAGGTAGCGGGGTTTACGAACAGGAACACTCCATATGTAATGTAAATGAGGGCATTGGATGCCGCGAATGACGGTTGTCCCATGGTGATAAGAGGCCTGGTATACGATGTGCAAGCCGAATATTTAAGTTCGTATCAACCTGAACTTCAATGACGCAAAATAGATGTGTGTTAGTGGAACAAAAATACCACGAGACAATCCCAAGTCAGTCATAGGAATTGCATACGTTATAGTCTACCCCGAAGGCTGAAAATGCCGTCTTTAGATGGAAAGAATTCGACGGCGAGCAAACGACTTTTTTTCTCGTAATTCGTTGGATGAGAAGAAAGTCTAGAACAAAAAAAATAGCAAGAATCCACCCAGATACTTTTGTATTTCAATAGTGATTTGAGGAAGGTGCCATAAGCAGGCGTGTGATGAGCAAAGATGAGTGGGGTGCACTAGCAACTTTCTTGGACAAACTTTTTCTTTCTTTAATTTTGAGGAGCGACCTCAAGGCATTCAATTTGTGGTATTTGAGGCTCGTTTACTCCGTCAAAAGAAAAAAAAAAAACCGACAACCTTGTCTTCGACCTTACCACTATCGTGCTAGTGTTCCTATCTTGAAATCCATTATCTAAAAGATGAACTTCGTGAAGGCTAGGCTAATCTAAAGCCCCTCGAGAAATATCTTTACGTCCACTAAACTATAAGCTGAAAGTTGGCGTGGGGGTGCGGAGCGGTAGTCAACTGTTGCATCTCGCTCAGACATAACCAGCAAGTCTCTATCTGCTGAGTGCATCTCAAGGAGGTGGATAATCATAAGCCAAGCCGACGAGATTCAGTGATGCGATCATACCTTCAATGTGTGCTATCGAGTGCCCTTCATTCTACGGAGTAAACTAGTTTGTCACCTGTCGACAGGAAGTGGGGGTAGGCGGTAGGTGGGTAAGTGGGGGTAGCTTGACTGTTCCAATTATGATGATGGTCAAAGCACATGGCTGGCCAAGCACATGGTCTCGTCTTTCGGTGCAACGATGCAAAGCAGTGTGAGACACAAGAGCCAGGTGGAAGTATAGCGGGTTCCAAGTGGCTTTGAAGCTTTTTTTTGTACTCTACGAATTTCCAGATATTCCAGATACCTACGCAATGTAGCATGTTGTATTACACGTACTCCGTACAGTGTAAACTAGTCCACATTCCAATGTCATTCACACTAAGAGAGTTAACTAGCCACGCTAGATACTTTATATACTTGAATAAGACAACAAGAATCAATAATTGCCTATAAGCGCCTGCATGGTGTAGTGGTTCGCATATATCGTTGTGGAACAGGAGTCCATTACGGAACCGATAAGATCTCAGTTCGATTCTGGGTGCAGGCAGACGCTCATTTTTTGCTCTTTTGTCCACCATCCATCGCCATGATGGCTTGGGGCTGAAACATTTTTTGCTTCACTTGACCGTCCCGTCCCGTATACAATTTTATCTTTTTTTTTCTCGGACCTTGGCCCCGGTTGTCTACGAGGAGAGCAAATGGCTCCAGTCGTCACCGCATTGGAAAAGACCCTGCTCATTGCAGGATACAGAGCCAACTCAAACAAATCATATTCATTTACATGACCTCTTGAGAGAGAAAAGAGAAACCTCCCCTCCCCTCAAAAATTGAAAAAAGAAAAAAAAAAGCAGAATAGATCAATCTTAACATTCTCGAAACACTACAGTCAACTTTCCAAGAGAATGAAGACAGGCCCTCTCTCCCCCAAAGGTCAAAAAACGAACAGTAAAAACAATCGAGCCCAAAACCAGCAAAAAAGCAAGCGAAAAATGCAGCCCAAAAATCCAGCATAATTTCCCAGGCCATCCAGATCGTCAAATAAACTTACTCTCTCCCTTTTCAATAGACTCTCGGGGGGTGTTCTGTTCTTGCGCAGTTTGGACTTGGCGAACCATGGGCTGCGATCCAGGTTCAGAGTCCGAGGATTGGCTTGGCTCAGTGTTGATACGTCCTCTCATGTGAGGAGGTCAATCACCGTCGCAGGAACGACCACACTGACCCAAACGACGGAAGCCCCCCCCCCCCCCCCCAAAAAAAAAAGTCCCCGAGACCGAAGAGGTACGAGTTGCGGAAATATTACTTCGCAATTTTGGGGTCGCCGAGGAGGTCCATTTGTTGCATCCGATCACGTAGCAGCCATTATGCCTGCCTATCGACTAATAGACAACGGCGAGCTTAATAAAAGTGATAACATATGGCTGCACCAAGATGAGGATGGAGAAATGCAACACAGGCTAGCCAAACGGAAGGGGGATCCTTCCCGGTTTTTAATGACCATCTCAGCAGCGACTGACAATCGAGTCCAATTTCTCGCTCGATGTAGGCAGATAACCCCTCCCCTCCTTGGCTGTGTAGTTGACCGGAAGCGACACTTGCATCCCCTAGCCGTCCATCAATATTAGAAATGATGTGAGTCCACGCCCATGCTCAGTTGCATCCTGGCCGCCACAAACATCCAATTTCCCAGCCGCAGTAACAGTAGAGAGGTATGGCATGTTTGGTTTTCCTCGCAACACTTCTTGCATGACGGGACGCGCAACTAGATGTCGGTAAGACTCGCTACGCTCCCGGGACGCAAATACTCGCCCGTGTCTCTGCGGGCGAAAGTATCGAGCTTTGTGCTGAGAAATAGCTTCTTTTCTGCATGAGACTGGTTCACGGCTAGGGAGTTACTTTGGGGTCTTCGCCAAGGACCATTGCTCGTTTTGGCAAGGTCTCTCACGGGTAGAGCCACTTCTGCCATTTTGGGTGCTTCTTGTCATACATGGTAAGCCACAAAGTAACCCTCCATCACGAGGAAGTGATCAATGTTCTCTTTCTGACCTGCTGTGAGACTGTTGAGGGCCACGGTCTGCTCATCAGGAATGAAACCGAGTCGAACAATGACAATATCCCCTTTCCAGTGCAGAGGAGGCCATTTTCCCAATTCGAAAGAGGTAGCATGACATCGATAGGAAAAATGAGGGGAATGATGTGGGAGAGGGGTGTCAGGCCAGCCAGCCCTGGCAGACGAGATGTCAATCGGGCGAGGTGAAGGACATTGCGGGGTGATGTCTCCCAAAGGGCTGCTACAAGTAGTTGGCGGATGGTAGGTGGATTGGTAGATGTAGGTAATACGTGTGTGACTTTTAGGGGGGGAGCTATGTAATACTCAAAATAGAGTACGGGGTGCTCCGTACAGAGATGCCCCGCCCGTTTGGGATGTTTGAAGGGGGGCTCCTCCATTTTATGGGGCTCTTCAAACAGGCAAAGTACGGAGTACAACTCTTCCTAAAATCCTTGGTCCTTGGCTTTTTGCCCGTCCCAGCCGTAAAATGGTCTTGGGCCTTGGGATTATTATGGGGTGTGCTCAATAGTAATACCAAGTCGACTGGCTGGCCAGCATCGCCGATACCACTTCGTGCAAAGGATTACCATTTTGCAACGTCAGGGCGCTGTGCTCCAAACACCCAGCCATACTCTGGCGGATTGGTAGTTTTTACCCAGTAATACTCAGTATTTGCTTGGCAACCGAACCGCTTTTTTTTTCCACACGACAACTATCGTTTCCCCCACCTCAAAATCCCTGACTCGCCAGCGTACATGCCCATTCCCAGTGAGTGATTGTTTCCTCAGGTGAACATACCGTCTCTTACAATTACACATCGTTGGTCCAGGTAGCCATTGGCAGGAACAGCTCTCTCACCTCTCGTACATTTCGAGCCACGCTTGGGCAAACGAAGACGTCACTCGTCTAGGACTTAGAACTCGACCCATCCCTCCAAAAACCAGGAGCTCGTAGCGTCGCAATTACTGATATCGTTCACCCAACCACAACCCTCCAAATTGTGCCGCGTCTCTGCCATCTCGAATACAAACTACCAAAAAAATAATAAAAAAATCCCCTCCATGCATCTCCTGCATCGTCGATACCCCATGTGCAACTCGCCAATCTAGACGGGCAATCCATGGCATCCTCTGCTCCGGGGTGGGAGCCACCATACGACCTCCCACCTCCTTGGGTTCCCAATGCAGCCACAAGACCAGTGCGCGACGCTGGCCCATACCTGCATTCCGATCGCACGCCAACTCATCCTCCAACCGACGAAACTATCCCGTCCTCTTCGAATCCCCTTATCGTCTCCTCGTTCCTTGCACCTCGCGTGGCGGTTGTCCTGCGCGTGCCGCCCGCTTGGCATCCCTGGTTATTCGCCTCTCGACTTCTCTCCATCGGCCCTGCTCTCTTCTGGAGCTGGAGGCCGATTTTACAACTCCTCCTTGCCATTCCGCCAATCTTGAGTCCAAAGATGGTGGTCTATCCCATCCCCGTTACCGAAATGATTCTTGCCATGCAATGGGTATGCAAACCCCGCCCCGAGAGCAATCTGGTTCAGAACAACCCCACCATCCACGCCCAGACATACAAATCTAACGTTTTACATTTACAAAGTGCTTTGCTGCTGGATATTTGTCCTTCTTCTTTACAGATTGCCTCATGTCAAGATGGTTCGTCCCGCTCCTATCTCCTGCCTCTAAAGGGAGCCTACTAATTCAGCTCATTTTGCACTTTCTGTAGGCTTATCCATTATACCCCCCAAGCGACAATCGTCCGACTTCTCACCATCAACGCCGTCAACGCATACGTGACTTCATGCGTCCTTGCGCTTGTTGGCGCTCATGCTGACAACCGCCTTCTCCTCCCCGCCTGGATCAGTATCTCCACGGTAAGTCGCTCCGAACCTGGATATAAGTCTCGGAGAGCCTTGATAGGAGTCTCTAACAGGGTTGCTCTCGCCATCAAACTTAGATACTCACCGTGTGTTACCACATCACCCAACGCAAAATCAATATCCGAAAGGAGACATCTACGAGCATCAACGTGTTCTCAATCGCAAGTTTCTTCAGTATGGTCGCTCTGCTCGCCCTCCTCTATTCGAAGCGCCCCGACCTACCTCAAATACCCCTCTTCACTATAGTTCGCCGAATGGCCCGTGCTGTTGCTATGTTTATTGGCCGTACATGGCTGAGATTTGCTGACCGTGTGGATCTTCGCCTTCTAAGGGAAGAGCTTGACCGATGGGGCGAAGCTCTAGGCCCAAGCGAAGATGACGCGACGTACCGTAATGAGTTATAGCCTTGTGGAATTGATATTAATAAAGTCTGTTTCTTTCCCTTCTCGTAATGCTTTCTCACAAGCCTAGAAGCAAACTGTCAGAGGTCTTCTAAAATATGGCCCGGTTGCAATGCAATGTGCATGGCTACAAGTATGTAGAAATTTTCTCCCCACTGGTTTATGGAGTCATAAGAAACTTGATTACACATATCATATGTCAGAATGGAAATCTGCCGACTTTATTGCGGAAGCCCGACTAGGCTCAAATGTGCTCTGTTGAATACGAGAATGAGTATCCGATTGCTAGTCTCGAGAGGAGCAACCTCCGCCATGCGTATTACTACTATCGGTCAACTTCCTCCAGTCGGTGAACAAAAGGTATTCTAAGTAATAAAACTGCATTGGTTCCGAGTGGAACTGTATAGTGTGCACCATCCCAGCCGGGCGCTTCGTGACTTCGTGTCGCCCATTAAAGGCGTAACACAATTCACGGCTAGACGCCCGTTTTGACTACCTCTGAACCCAGCCACGAATCGATAGTGCAGCGCACTGGCATGCTTGGTCTAAGATAGTAATATAGCTATGCCAACTGCCATGGCGCCTAGCACTCCGATATGGCTATACTCCCGGCTTGGATCTAGTCGCGGAAGGCCTGGGCTGGAGGCGCGGCATGGCAGCCTTTAGAAACCGTGGACCTTGATGGTCTTGGCATCTAGCTCGAGGCCCTCCTTCTTGTCGATGAGGAACTCCTGAACATCTTTGCGCTGATCTCCCTGGAGTTGGATCACCTCTCCCATCTCGGTGTCATTGACAATGGTGCCATTGCAAGCTATACAGTGGTTGCTTAGGTCAGTACTGGGATGGCGAGAATAGGCCATACTCTGAATGGACGTACCGAATTTCTTCTTGATAACCTTCAGAATCTTCTTCTGGTCAAATTTCTTGGGAATACCCTGGACCGTGGTCAGAGTTTTACGTCCATTACGCTCTGTAGGAGAAAGAAGTTAGCATGGCACGGCTAAACAAGCGGACGACAACGATCGAGTTTGCAGAAAGCATGGGTCGCCTAGGAAGTGTTCGGGGTAGAGCACGAAAGCGGGGTAGACGTACGCTGGATGCGAATATGGATATAATTCTGCGCCTGTTTGGTTTCTCCTGTGTCCTCGTCGGCTTCGGCGAAGGGGTCTGCGGTTACGGTAGAAGGTTAGCATCATGTGACGGGGCTACTGCTTTTGACAAAAGGAAAAAGAAAAGAAACAACGGCAGCACACGTATATGATCACAAGCTTGGCCGGTTGCGATGTGAGAAGAGGCAACGAGCCAGTAGTTGCATTCGAGTGGATAGGACAAGGAATATTTTCATGGGGAACAAAGCTTACCGTAGGTCTTGAGATTTTCGATTGACATAAACCCTTGTTTTCGCGGGGTAGACTTGGGAGATGGGTTTTGTAAAGGGGTTGTGGAGTAGCGACCGACGACTTGATAAGTGTCTCGCCTAAAAGTTTGAGATCGAATGAGTCTAGTAAGAGTAAGTGAAGGGGAGAAGGTTTTGAGTAGTCGTGGGCGTGAAGCAGATGCTTTAAATGCGGTATGACGGTGCGATTGTGCTTTGGGATTGCGATGGTCAAGTGGGAAATTTGTGCTCGTGCTAGGGTGGCGAGGGAGGCTTTTGTTTTTAAATGGTAGGGGGGCAGTGCGGGTCACGGAAAGGAAATGGGGCTCTGTCGGCCACAGCAGATCTTATGTAATCCTTCTTGTTCTTGCCTCGAGCGACCCGGACTACTCCATCGCAGTTTCCCTTTCTCGAAGCGTTTCAAATCTTTCAAGCTCTAGTTTACATAGGCATGTTAATAGAGTAGGAAACATTCTTCAACGAGACCGTGAATTATCAGAACGTGTCTGCTACTACGAGATTTGGGAGCTTCTTATTTTAGTCCACGTTCTCTGGACATCGAAAAAGAAGCGGAAAATGCAATTTAAACTAGATGTGAGGCCCACCCCGCACTGTGTGAGTTTTTTCAACAGAAATACGTCACCAGGGCTGATGACGGCGGGATTCCAGAAGATACCAGTGCCTAGCGAATGCTGAAGATTCACTACTTGTACATCTGAGGGGTTGCCACGTTTCGCTACAAAAAAGCCTAACAACCCATATTGATTCGTTACCACGATGTTTTACATTTCCGCCACCTTGGACCGAGGCAGTTGCAGAAACAGATCGAGATTTCCGAAAGGGATTTCCAGGTTACAGACAATACACTATTCTTGGCAACAGGCCTTGATTCGACGAAATCCTCTCTGCTCCATCTGTTTCATCTGGAAGATAAAGAATGGGTTGGCCAATGGCAGATACAGACTGCTCGATGGCAGACTGACAGTACGGAGTAGGAGCTATATGCGGAGTACTCCGTACTCTGTAATAGGGGGGATGGTGGGGTGGCTTAGGTGGGGTTGGAGGGCAACTCACAAGTTGTATTTTGCAACCGACCCCGGCCTGCATTCCTCGACTCGCAAAAGGAATGCTCGACAATCGGCAGACCTTTCCTTACCTACTCCGTCCTACGAGGGAGGGTATCTCAGTGATGAATGCGCCCATAGAAGAGATTCCTTTCGCACCCGTAACTTTCGATTCCGGGGCAGCCAGTCAACTCCAAGATATCTCTGGTCGCAGCTGGATCCCGGCTCTTCGACAAGAATGCTGCTATGATGAACATATATTTGAGACAGTGATTTTGAACTTTGTCAAGAATCCTAATCTCAATACGTCTTGGCTATTCAGAGCCGACATACTCTATGACTCGGATTCTTTTGGTGGCGAGGTTGATGTGCCCTCCATATCGTCTAATGATGAGCCAGGGTCACAGGCAGATGTCAGGCCGAGACTGGCATCCTTCAAAGACTTGCAGGATTATCGCATTATTATTCGCAGGCTTATTCCTCGAAATCCTCGTCGAGACAACCCTCTAGAGCAGACCTGCATCTTCTATCGAAGCAACAGTGATACTCTGCAGACCATCACCCGAACTCTTCTAGTCTACATACCCCACGCAGAATCGACAGAGATGCCATTCTATCACCCAGCAGTGAAAGGCGTTGCTCAACTCCACGAATGGGATGTATCCGTCGGGAGGGGTACTGTCTCGCTACATTACTGGCTTGGAGACCAGGATGGTTCTAAGCCAGAGAAACTGCACCGGACAGCCCTTAACATTCTCGGAAGCTTGCATAAACACTGTCAAGGGGTTGCATTGGGTTACAAGAAGAGAGTGCAGCATGATATTCTGGTGCCGCAAGCGAAGGTACAGGACAGGTACAGTCAACTTAAGTTGAAATACACAAAATACCTTTTAGCGACGTGGGCCGAGTCTACAGATCCGTTGAAACATGTATTTGAGGATCTGTGTATCGCCGCCTTTTTACTCGAGCTGTGGAATGACATGTATGAAGAAGTCGAATTTCCAGGTTTTGTCGACATTGGCTGTGGAAATGGCCTTTTGGTTTACATACTCGCCAAAGAAGGATATTCCGGATGGGGGTTCGACGCCCGAGAGCGTAAATCATGGGCTCACTACGCTTCAAACGAGATTGTTGGAGGCGACGCGGCTCTGGATCTGGACGAATTGGTGGAAGCTAAGCCTGTGAAACTGGAGAAGTTACTGCTGTTGCCCTCCATTTTGTCACCTAATGGCGAAATCGATACGAGCCCAGACAGCATCGACTCGTCCCAGATACACAACGGCATATTTCCAAAAGGCACCTTCATCATATCTAACCACGCAGATGAGCTCACGCCATGGACACCCATCATAGCTGCTCAATCAGACTCTCCATTCATCATGATTCCATGTTGCAGCCACAATCTTACGGGATCGAAGTTCAGGGCGCCCGTTCCTCGGGATAAGACAAAGGCAACTTCCACGTATGCATGTCTGGTCGAATGGGTCACCGACATTACGCGGGACTGCGGATATGAGGCCGAGACAGAGATGCTCAGGATACCAAGTACGCGCAATACGGCTATCATCGGTAGACGGAGGTCCAAGGAAACCTTGTCTAGCCTTGAGGCTGCCGAGTTGATATCAAAATACGGAGGTGCAGGAGGCTACTACGAAAGCGTGGTCAAGCTGCTTAAGGCTAAACCACGAAGCCATTGAGAAGAAGAATCATGCAGAAAAACTGAACTATTTGAGGGAGAATGAAACACCTCGTCGATAGGCGATTGATCAAAAGTGAATTGCAAATACCATTTGCCAACTAGGCAGTCTCATTCTCTGTATTAATCCAAGTCCGGCACTGGTAGATGGTCCACGAGTTTCATGTTCAAACCAAGCTGTTTCAGAGCGCGCACCGCGTTTTCGTCTCGTAGCCGCTCGGTCTCCTCCTTTGTTACGAGGACAAAGTGCTGTTTGAGAAGAAGAGTTCCTTCCTTGACGTTGTATTTTGCTGCGGTTTCCTTGTCAACGGTCCCAAGGTCGACTACCAGGCTTTGCTTGACACCGAAGACGGCATCGGATGTTTCGTACGGGTCACCGCGGATGTACAAAGCGCTGCCGGCCAATCTGTCAGCTCAAAACATTCCTGGTCCAGCCTGCATTCTGACATTGGACAAAAGCAATGCGCGCCGTTAAACAGTGTTAGGATTATACATACGTGATCAAGTGATCCCAACCCTCTTTCTCGAACATAAAGTGTAGGTGAGCTGGTCTCCAACAATGGCGGCCCAACAGGGCCAAGAGCTTCCCAACAGGGCCGTCGTTGGGGATCGGATAGCTCACTGGCTTGATGCAATTGAACCAGAATTTGCCCTCGGCGTCCGAAATCATGACGCATCGTTCGCTTGGCTCATCACGCCCCGCATGCTGCACATCGTAATGGCCCGAGCTGTCGGTTTCCCATATATCGATCTTAACATCTGAGATGGGCCGGCCCTCGGTATCCGAAACGGTACAGAGGCACAAGAGAGGTTCGCCCTCAGGATCGGCCGACATTGACGCACCATTACCGAGAGTGGGGGCGTCATGAGTATGGAAAGGACCGAGAACAGAGCCCTCGGTGGATTTAGGGGGTTTGGGGTGGTTTATGCTATCAACCAGGAGAGAGAGGCCAAGGACATCGGATAGAAGGATGAATTCCTATTCGGCATGGTTAGCTAGCACGACCAAAACTGCAGCTCCGTCTTGATACATCCCAACTAACAAGGGAGTTTTGCTCATCTCACTGAATGGTAAACATACATGGCGTACGTCGGAGCTAATCTGGCCGCAACCGACAAGGAAATTCAGAGCGGCCATCCACTCTTCTGTACTTAGGCGAGTCTCACGGGCGAAATCGTGGAGATGAGTTACGAGACGCTCCATAAGGTAGGTGAGGCGAGGGTCTTTGCATTGTGAGTTGATTCGGTTCGTGTTGGGTGTGATGTTGTCGATGGTAAGATCGAGTAGTGGGGGGATACCGCCGGACATGTTGGAAGTCTGGAGCACGAGTCGCTCTCGTTCTACTACAATGTGGGTGAAATGGAAGTATTGAGGGGAAGTTGTACTGATCCAAGGCACCAATTGCTCAGCGCGCGTATAGATTAGAAGGCAGTGTCCTCTCAGGTTGCGCTCCAGTCGATCAGCTCGCGAAACGATGTTCGAAATCCGAAAAGAACCGACGAATGCAGAAACCGAATAATGCTTTGTTTTTTTTTTCTTCGTTTTGGATAAGACAACCAAGAAAGACCAAGGGATAGAGGGATAAGGCTACAAGGTCAAGATAAACAGAATTTCGTGTCGCGCCGAAGATGTCAAGCTGTGGGGGGTGGGGGAGCTATGGATATATACTCCGTAGGTTGTTGGTCGCTAGCCACACACGCGCAACTAGAGGAAAGGGAAATAAGGGTGCACAGAATTCGGTGAATTCGGGATAAAAGTAATATAATGCCGAGTTCCAGGGTTTCATGAGGTCATGGCGGGAAACATGCAAAGCTCCAACAGCTCATATTCTCTTTTTCTTGGTGATGGCGGGGCTTTGGGGATGGTTCAGGCCGGATCTGTGTCTCCTTGGGGGGCGGGCTGCTACAGTGGGGATTTGGGGCCACTCGGAGAGAAGGGATTCCACCTGAGCTAGTCATACGGGGGAATCCAGTCAAACACGGTAGTTGGACGAGAGAGGTGCGGGAATGGAGTGGAGGGGGGGGGGATCTGGTGACGGCGGTGGGGAGAAGACTCGACACCAGGTGCGGGGGAGTGGTTCAGAATTAGCAATTGGGGGTTGATTCGTTATTCGCTAACCATATTATTAGCGGACAGTCAGCACTAAATCGCCTAACAAGCGCCCTGGAACCAACACTTTACTGCCATAGCGGACCACCCGTGCGTCCCCCGTGCGTGGGTTTCCCGAGATTCCAGTATAAGTCCGCCCGCATCTTCAATTCACCAGATACCACAAGTACATGCAACATGCTTCAGTCCAAGGAGACAGTTTTTTGAAACCGGTACTTTAAATGTGCTTGGTTATCAAGAATTCCAGAGAGCCCCCCCCCCCCTCCCTCCCCCTCCCCCAAAAAAGCCAAACCCCCCATCTCTGCGTAGAAGAAAAATGAACAAAGCATCCAAGGCACATACATACTTCGTAATGTGAGTTCAAAACCAAGGGACAAAATCCGAAGTACGGAGGACAATGATCTGTAATCCATCTCCAAGCATTGGCTAAGCTGTCAACCCTACCAATCGCAAAAGTTGCACTTTCTACTCCGTACTCCGTACTGCGGTAGGGAAATTTCCACAATTTGGGCCATAAGCACTTCGAGCGAGGACATGCTCCGTCCAAAAGAGCCGGGCGGTGCTAATAGTAAACTACTCCGAACTTAAAACCTGTGTGGTCTCTGTTTGTTGGCAAGCAATGAATAACATCTGACAAAGAGCGGGGGCGGCCCCTTTGCTTCCCCTCGTTTCCTCAAATCTGGAGACCTCTCCAGCCCGTTATCCCGGATTACACCTACAGCTTTGAAATCGTCCGTTTTTTTTCTGGTTCAATTATGCTCCGTATGAGGCAAGCCCTATCTTTGGTAGGAAAATGGAAAATTCCCTACGTGTAGTGCGGGGAATGAATTGATTCAGACGGATGGATTGTGGGGGGGCGTGTTTCGTTCATTTCCTCGGAATCAACTCTCCGAAGCCGATATTCGTGCGTCGGCCTTGGCCAAGGGGTTATTTACGGAGTAGTTATCATCACGATTATTCAGGACCTTTGTGAAGTGCCTAGAGAATAACAAACTTGTTAAGTACATTTTGCAGATGTCGTAGCCTAGCCGGCATAGCTAGAAGAGAAAGAAACCAGGTTCCATGCCCAAGAGGAGAGAGGAAAACCATGCCAGAAAACAAACTGCACGGAGAGTGGCTGCTGATCAAGCTGCAACCTGGTTCTGTTCTCTCTCCAAAGAAAAGAAAAGAACAACACTGATTTCATACTGTCATAGAAGAGAGGAGCGCAATCAATGAAAAAACCAAATGCCATGCCCTGGAAGAGTGACGAGTGTTATATCGATCTAGTCTCGACAAGAAAACAAAAAGGAAATGGAACCAGCTAGAGAAATGGACTTGAAATGCAATAAAAAACACATCGGTGGTAAACCAGTCGGGGTATTATTATACGTTGCATATGCGTTAAAGTGAAAAGAATAGGGCAGGCATCTCTAAGAAGCATCAGTCCTCTTCCTCGTCTTCCTCGATCGGCGCCGGTGTGCGTCGCTCATGTCGTCGCTTGGGCCGGCGGTGTCTTGAACTGCTGATATTACTCGCAGAGTCGTCTGGTGCAATTTCAATTTCGTCATATCCCCAGTCGCTCTCGCTCGCAATGTCGTCCTCAAAGAATTCCCCATGTCCTCTTGGCAGTACCCCGACACCGGTCTCGAACTGTACGGCATACGGCGAGCCGTTGCCCTGGACTGAAGGGAACACATCGATGTGCCGCCTAGACTGCATGCTCTGCATGAGGCTTGCGTTCCTAAGTCGAAGCGCAGTCCGCACGGCCTCCGCCTTTGCATGGAGAGCTTCAAAAGCATCTTCGAGAACCTCCATACCACTGAAGATTTGTCGCTCAAGCTCGGCGAGAGCTGCGATTTCGGCCTCTTCGTCGTTAGAGACGGCGTGGCGGCTACCGTGAAGATGTGTTGAGGAGGCGTTGCTAATGAAAGATGCCGGTGTGGCCACAGAACCACGCGAAACGGATCGGAAAGGCGTGTTCATTCGGGAGTGACTGAATCCTGGCATCGGCGAGAAGAAGCCGCTGGCTGGTGTTGCGGTACGCGAATCAGTTGGAGTGACTGCGTCGTCCTCTGCCCCGGACCAGAGGAAACCGTCGAATCGCCCGGATATGAGTATTTCCCACTCGGATGTGTTGATGTCGCCGATAGTAACAAGGAGGTCGTGGATGTCTTTGTTTTGTATAAAGTAGAGGGCCACTTCGGCGTCTCGAGGGGGTTGCGGTAGTCGGTATAACCTCTGGAGTGCCAATCCCATTCGCACGAGGAAGTCAACCCGGGCTTTGGGCGCGGGCGTCGGCGCTCTGGGACCCGGATGAATCTCTTTGGCACCCGTAGACAGCGCATTGAAAAAGGGTTGGTCCTCGGTTGGGAGACTCGTTAAAAATGCAAACGCGAGTGTCTCCTCGTCCACATCCTGTGGCGGCGGCGCCGGTGCCTCTTCGCACGATGTCATCCACTTGTCGACAGCGTGCCGCACCTTTTTAGACTGTCGAAGGTAGTGGGCACGGAACTCTTCCGCAATGTCTGGGTCTAATTGAATTGGTGACGCCGGCCTAGGCGGCTCGTCGACGGCTGCAGCTTCGGCAGCCTTGATTCCTAGGTTGGACATCTCGAACGGAGGCCACTTGGGAAGATCGCCCCGACCGCTCACCCATTCAAGAACCTCGCCCCAGTTGAGGCCACGGGTTTTGCGCTGCGACTCTACACAGACAATACACTGGCAGCCATGCTCTGGCAAATCACGCGAAAAAACATGTTCCAGTCGATCGAGAAGTCTCCGGGCTACAGAGCGGTGGCCGGTGGCCACAGCAATGGAACCCTGCTTCTCAATTACAGTATTGTACTGGTCGAGGAGGTTGAAGAATGGTGCGAAGAGTGTCTGTGCTCCAGGCAAGGTGGCGGTTGCCGGGTAGGTTGGCATTTGGCGGGGTAGGACGGAGAGGAAATTCTTGGGTACGGGTCGGGGAAGCCCGCCATTTTGTAAAAGGTAGTCGATGCGAGGAGCCCCAGCAGCATTCAAAGCCGGAGGAGGTGGTGGTGGCGGCGGCGGCGGCGGCGGCGGCGGCGGGCCCGACATGTGAAACCCGTCAGATCCTGCAGAGACAGGGTATCCAGCATCGTGAAAAGGAATATGGTGGGCGCTGACATCCGGCTTTGGGGGGAAGAGCGGTACATCGACTTGTTGGGGGAATGAGGCTACCTGGGTGGGTGTTTTGGGCGAAGAATCCCGTGTACTATCTGAAGACGAGTTCACCTCAGTGATATCCGAGGGTCGTAAACTTGATGATGACACTCGTTTTCCGGAGGCATCTGCTTGGCCTGGTGCTCGCAGACCTTCGTCGGACCTGGTTGGTCGAGGAGACGGGGCCTTGACGTATGTCGCTTGGCTAGACGTTCCCGACCTCGTACTGACTTTGGATTGGCCTTCTAAACGTGATGCGACCCTAGAAACACCCGATATCCTGGACCTCGGGCGTTCGAGGGATCCCCTTCTCGTGGATTCCGGAGTACCTGTGGGTTCTCTGTCTGCCGTCAGTTCAGTATCAGGTGGGGTAGGCGGTCGTAAACCCTTGTCTCGCGGACTCGTGGATACATTGCCCTGGGCTGTGAGATCAGCAGACTTTGAGCGGCGGCGGCCCTTCCTCGATGCTCCAATATCGGTCTGGTCTGGGGTCAGGGGGCCTTTCCGTCTCCTCGACGAAGTGGTAGTGGTGGAAAGATCCTCTCTGCTATGAACTGCCTCACGGCTGTGGGCTTTGCTGAAGGTGGGATAGGGGACAGAAATGCGGTCGGTGCTCCCTAGGCCAGAGTGTGTCATCGGGGCTGTCAGATCGCTCGTTGAAAGGGCTCGCTCCCGGCCCTCCTTGGCTTCCTTGGCCCGGTGTTTGCGGTGGGTGGAAGACGTTGAGCGAAGTGCATCGATCTCGAGAATCTTGGTCCGCGAGGATTTGCGGACCCGTTCCTTATCCTTGTCCCTGTCCTTGTCTTTGGTCTTGTCCTTATGCTTTACTTTATCCCGGTCCTTTTCGCGGCTGGCCTTATCAGAACGTCCTTCACGGTCCGTTTTGCTAGACTTGGTTCGTTCTGACTTTGTGCGGGTGGATGTTGTTGATTTAGGGCGGAGGTGCGATCGGGTTTCGGACTCGACATCGCTGGACGTCATTTTTTCTGTATGCTGTGCACTAAATCATGGAGGATCGTGTAGTGTTGTACGAGGGTAGACTCGTTTTCGTGCTTCGTAGGCGTGTCCCGTGAGTCAAAGATCGTTGGGCTGACCAGGCAAATATGACGTCTTGGCAGAGGCAGTGCTACAAGTATGTTGCGAGAGCGAGAGCGACAGATCAGGATGTACTTGTGGATGTTGTAGAGTTTCGACTTTTCGGTGTGTTGAGGGAGATTTTGGGGATAGAGCACAGAAAGTATCGTGGGAAGGGGAAAGGCATGAAGTTGCTTGGAAGAGAGGTGAGGGTCCTACTGTGGGGAGAGGAGGCACTGTGAATGTACGGTGGGATTCACTGGGGGGGCAACGACGAGGTCAAGGAGGCTTGGGGGGCGCTGAGGTGTCGAGGGTTAGGTCTCTCATTTGTCAAATTTGGGGGTGAGGTGGCGGAGCGGATACATCCAAGGTACTTATTCCATGCGAGGTTGCGACAATGTTTTAACTGGTGAATAGAATTCAAAGAACAGCCGCCAACGAGTCCAGCTGTTGTTGCATTCACTGTGCTGTGGTGGTGTGTTGTTCAAAGCTTGCGCGGTTAGGTATCTATTGGGCTGCAATCCGCCTAGTCGGTACTTTGGGTCATTGCCCCCCTCAACTAACCCCAATAGTTTTGACAGGTAGTCCAGCGGATCTAAGCCTACTAAGGTACGCTACACTAATAGCAAACTAGGCTTGCTAGGTAACCCGGACGAAGTACGGAGTACATACACTAGGTTGCTCGGGACGGGTCCCACTATTGGCCAACTCTTTTTTCTCTTTTTTTCTGGATGGCGCTTAAATGTCTGGGACCCTGGCGGCACAGAAACAATGAGTTGTTTCCAAGACCGAGGCTGGGATCGTAATTTGAATGAGCCCTTGGATTACAAATGCTATTGTAGATAAATTCCTTTCCTTTTTTAGATTTTTCAAGGACAAAAAGACTGCAAGGAGCTTCATGATAGGAGGCTTGCACTCTGTACTCTGTACCTTTTAAAGGCTTGTTTGTTAGAAGTGGGGGTGCCTGCCCACTACGGCCAGGCCCAGCTTTCATCACTTTTTTCAGCGAATGAAGTTACTTGGTGGTCATCCTCGTGCAATCTCATGGGAGTCACGATTAGCTTAACCCAACACTGTTTCGTTATGCAAGTATACAAGTACGGAGTATTTTTAGAAGCATACAGGGATCTGAGCCGAGAAAAGAACTACCCTATTAATCCATCGCTTGACTTCCATCGTGAAGTTGATCCGTCCTCAATAGAACTGTACAAAGAGGTGAATTTCGCACTGGTTCTTGCCTCCGTATCTTGCAGGCTTTAATACAACGATCTCAGCATACTCAACTTGAGAAGCTGTCTGTCGAGGTTTGAAAATTCTATTGAATACTGAACTCTTAGCATGTTCGGCATCAGGCTGTTGTGTGCTCCGACAAAATCCTGTCTGTCCATCGTACGAATCAGAGGATTTGGGAGGTTGAAGCCCGATGCCTCTATAATTATTGAAACCTGAAACCTCGTGGTGGGAGTCGCCCGTTATGATATCATCATGGCTGGTTGAGCGAGGCAGGTGTGTTTCATAAGCGAGAAAGAAGTGGGAAATGATCCTGTCCACCAGTAGATGCTGCAGCTCTTTACGTTGCGTGGTATAGGTTGCGCAGCCTATTACATCAAGGTACGAAATGGTTGACGAAGGCATCGGTTGTAAGCCATGCGATAGATGATTTGGACGTGTTTCATTTGCAAAAGAATCTATTTTGGTCTGTGCTAAATTTGTATATCCAAGAAACGCCTCAACGGGTCATACGCACGAATGTAGAGAGAAAGCAACGTGGTGGAAAAAAAGCGTTTTTAAAAAACGACCCTGACTATTGTTCTAGAGAAAAAAAGACGGGTGTGGTTTGGTTATCAACTGCCATGGTGATCGGCAGAGTCGGAGAGAGATAGATGGGGCGAGGGGGGTATTCTGCTACCGTGGTAACAGTTGGCTTCAGAAAAGTCCGTCGAAAAAGTGAGACGCTTTACAAGCGGTCAAGGAGACCCGAGCTCTCGAGGAGGAGGATAATCTGGTGAACAATGGATCGGACGGACTGCTTCTCGAGGTCGACGGTAAGGTCGGCCTTGGGGGGGACCTCATAAGGGTCATCGACACCAGTGAAGCCGGTAATCTCGCCTGCGCGTGCGCGCTTGTAGATTCCGCGACGGTCGGTCTTCTCGGAGTACTCGAGCGAGGTGGCGACGTGAACGAGGAAGAAGGGGCCCGACTTCTCGATGAGCTCGCGGGCCTGGGCGCGGGCATCCTCGTAAGGGGCAATGGGGGCGGCGATGACGGCGGCACCGGCCTTGGTGAGCTCCGAGGCGACAAAGGCGATGCGGAGAACATTCTTCTCGCGGTCTTCACGGCTGAAGCCGAGCTCGGCCGAGAGCTCGTGTCGCACGGTCTCGCCGAGAAGCATGGAGACGGGGCGGCCGCCACCCTGATTAAGGGTGACCTGGAGGGCGCGGGCAATCTGGTCCTTGCCACTGTTTTGGTAGCCGGTAAGGAAGACGGTGAAACCCTTGGCCGAGGGGAGGGGGTTCTGTTCCCGGAGGACCTTGACGACCTCGGGGTACGAGAACCACTCGGGGATCTCCTTGCCGGTTCGGAGGCGGTGACGGAGCTCGGTGCCAGAGATGTTGAGGGTGCGGGCATCCTTGGGAATCTCGTTGGCAGGGAGGTACTCGCCACGGTCGGGAAGGAAGATCATCTCCTGGAACTCAACCATCTGGATGTGAAGCTCCTCGCTGTACTTGCGCACGGCCTCCTGGGCGTCGTAAGGGCCGTAGAAGTCCTTGCCCTGGCGGTTCTTCCCGGGACCAGCGTGGTCACGGCCCACGATGAAGTGGGTGGCACCGTGGTTCTTGCGGATGATGGCGTGCCAGATGGCCTCGCGGGGACCGCCCATGCGCATGGCGAGGGGGAGGAGGGCGAGGGCGGCCATGCCGTTGGGGTACCGGGGGAGGAGAGCCTTGTACACACGCACACGGGTGAAGTGGTCAATGTCACCGGGCTTGGTCAGGCCGACGACGGGGTGGATGAGGACGTTGGCCTGCTGCGAGCGGGCGGCGCGCACCGTCAACTCTCGGTGGGCGCGGTGCATGGGGTTACGGGTCTGGAAGGCGACAACCTTGTTCCAGCCAAGCTTGTCGAAATGCGATCGAAGCTCAGCAGGGGTGACTGTTTTGGCGGCCGCACGTCAGTTTTGCGATTTTTCCGCATTGCGAATGCGCAGCACACTTACATCGCAAGTCAAGGAAATCGTAATGCTCAAGCTTGTTGACAGCCTCGAGCTTACCACCAATATAGAACTCCTTGGCGGCATGGAAGAGGTGGTGGATACCGGGGTGAAGGTCATCATCGCTGCCAAAGACCTCTTTGGCTTCGAGCACCCTAGTGGTAAGAAATACGGGTTAGTACAAGCAACCCAGGCCATCACGGGGGTGTGTCGAGATAAGATTTCTTCGAAGGCGCTTACTTGTCTGGCTTGTAGACATCCTCAACAGTGAGGATAGCGAGGTTTCGGTCGTCACGGAAGTCGCGTAGGGTGATCTTGGCACCAGGCTTGACACCGAGCTCATTGATGGTCTCTTGGGTGGCATCGAGGGTAATGGGCATACTAAACAGAACGCCATCGGCCAAGCGGTTATTCTTTACGACACTAGAGAAGTGGAGTTAGCTTTTTTTTTTTTTGGAGATCTCTGCTTCTTTTCTTTCCACATCTCCCTTCAAGAAACTCTTATCTCGGTCTCTGTCGGGATTCTTTTTCTTTTTCTTTTTTTCTTTTGGTGGGGTTCGTACCCGTTGTAGTCCTGCTCGTTCATGAAACCTAGAAGAATAAGCTGTCAGCTCTAGGTTCTAGCCTGCAACGAGCCATCGCGGTCTTGCGCCAATTGGCGGCCTTTGTTTGTATTCCTCCCAGGCGCATTTGTCACAGCTCCCCAATTCCCAATTCCCCAAACAAGATTGTGCGGGGCGCATTTCCGGACACCCCTCCGGACACCCCACAACCAGTTCAGCCCACCTGGACAACGAGACAACAGGCAAGGGAGACGAGTACAAACCTTCGAGAGGAGAAAAGCCACCATTGAGGATCAATTCGAGATCGCAAAGCTGTCTCTCGGTAAGGACGAGGGCTGGGAGGGTCTCGGCCTCAGCAGTAAGCTCGGCGCGGCGAGGGGCATCGCGGGCGAGAAGATCCTTGAGGATGCCGCCGTGAGGTGGGTTGGCCATGGCTTGTGAATGTGGGAGTATGTCAAGGTTGATAAGGGGATACGGAGAGGGTGAGCTTCACAAGCGGCGTGAACTGAGCAAATAAGAGGCCAATTGGAACAAATGAGCTCTTCGAAGGTGGCCTGAGGGGAAGGGGAGGAAGGATGAAAGATGAGGAAAGGGGACAGGAGTTTTCTGGAGGGGTCTTCAAGAGTGGACTGGGGAGTGCGGTGGGTTTTATTCTAGTCAAGGACAGCTGCCAGGTTCCAGATTACGCCTGCGGAAAGTACAGCCTTCGGCAGGTCGGGGAGGTTGATGGAGGGGCAAGCCCTTTTTGCGGGAAGCCAGGAGCTGCTGGGTAATATGGGGAGAAACCTAGCCTAGCCTACCCGCGCTGTTCGCCTTACTCGCCCATTTTCTAGATTTTTTTTTGCTTAGTTTTTTCTCTAAACGGCAGCCAAGTTGATAAAAATCACTATATTGAATCTTTTTTTATCTCTGGGGGGAGGAAAATGGTTGGCTTTTCTCTTCTTACTCGTCCAAAAATTGTGAGATGCCATCGATGGTGCGTTGTTCACCCACGGCCGACCTTCCGTAGTAATGGACATGTAACAAAGTATAAAAAAGTGTCTGAATACGCCATGGCATAATCAGCCGTGACGTGAATGGAACAGGAAGGGGTCATTTATACGCAACATGCCCACAGCCTATTCTTTTTTTCCCTCGGAGGACAGTTAAACTGTGGGTTTTAGAGAATGGTCAACATTTAGCTCCAAATGACGTGCTCAGAGATGGGCCTTGCGAATTCTTGTCTTGGCAAATAGTGGAGAAGCAAGTTTTTTTTTTTTTTCAATTTTTCTCTTCTACTGCTCTTCTTTTATGTTCCCTTGAGATGGGCAGGCAAAAGGCTAGTTTTCATTATGAGCCTGTTCCGTTGGTGCGAGAGTAATGAACATGCTTGTGCTGTTGCCATAGTAGTCGCCGAATCATGAAAAGTCGTCAATTGTTTGGGATCGATGTAACGGTTAAGGCCGGGACCACATAGGGTTAGGGTAGTACAGTCATCTAGGCAGCCTGGAGCATTTACTTACACCGAGGAATAGGGAGCATTTCTCCCCACTGGCCTGTATTACAGGGGCTCTCAGCACTGTTGCTCTCCACCCATAATACTTCTGTACTTGTAGCACGCCGATCATCGAGTGAGTGATATAAACTACATAACAGGTGACAGCCAAGACATCCCGTTCGCCTGGACAATGATCCCGCCAAAGCAGTTCCCTGAAGTACGGAGTAAATACCGACCTTCACCCGCCATTCTACTGGGGTATCTCCTCGGTGAACTGCTGGGCATTTTCTAATCGCTGTTCAAGTCTGGTCTAGATCCGCATTCTCCCTCGGATCAGCCCGCCTACCCTACCTCTGGAAGCGAGATGTCTTTGGCATGCCAAGCCTGATGGTGTGCAAATGTTGCGAGATGTGCCATCTCTCTCGTCACTGGACCCCCCAGACAATTGCTTCAACTGGGTGCCGATGTGTCAACAACAACAACACCAACTTGGTATATTCGTGGGGGTCGGCATTGGTTTAGACGAGGAGGAAGCGTGATGCGATTCCTTCATCAATACGACGAGTTTGTGCCCGCTCAATCTCAGCCCGGTGTTGGGATTCGAGGGATGCGACAAGGCATCACATGCAAGCAAGGGGATGGAACATACGAAGTAGACGAACCATGAAGGTCTTGACGGGGACAGGGGCAGGCTGCTCCAACGACAAGTCTGTCAAAACGATTGCCGGACGCCTCCTGATTCCGGTATTCAGGGCAGTGACTACTTTTATCCAGAGCATTGGGCATTTAACAACAAACAAATCAAAGCAAGAAACCAGTGTTTCTCGTACAGCCTTACAAGGAGCCTTAGAAGGATGTGTCCTTGATGTCCATATACACGCCCTTGGAGTTTCGGTTCCTAGCTGAGGTCTGTTATGGTATCTTTGTAGACGATGGATAGCACTCCGTGGAGACTGGGCTTCGGTGCGTCCATGTCTGTCCCATCCTTAAAGCTTCTCGCCCCCTGCATCTGTCGAATAGTACTGTTCTCTGATTAGAAAAAAGATACTCTGATGCTATTGGACAAGCAGGCCCGCATCTGACCCCGGCTCGGTCAAGGGACGGCAAGTATCCAGCGCTTGCACGGACTCTTGTCATACCGAATCCCTCGAGAGAAAACCCCGACAATACACCATACTCGAGTGGGCGGGCACAAGACGAACACAAAAAAGTAAGGGAGCTGATCATACAACAAACAATACAGCCTTCAATAGAGGAGCGAAGACGTTTTGCAGTAATCCGCGTAATAAAGACTCTTCAGCGACAAACCAGGGGAGAACTCAAGCTAACAACCCTGGCAAGCTCGCCAGCTTGCCATGTCTAAACTAGTCCGGCCGGCCTTCCCCAGACAGTCCGACCGGAGAGACGGGGAGCAAAAGATGACGGCCAAGTCACCAGGGAAGAGAGAGACATGCAAAGAGGAGGCCTTGTAAACCCCTTTATTTAGCTTGTAACGGTAACCATATGCCAAATTCAAGTATCCGATTCCAACAGCTGTTGTTACTAGAAAAGAGAGAGGAGAAAGGGCAAAACAGAAAAAGAAGAAAAACGCAGCGAGAAAACATTACTACAAGTGAGAGATACGACAGTCGACGGTGAGTATTGATAATGAGGCACAGCATGAATGGACTGGTAGTGAACGAGGGAGGGGGAAAGGCTCGTTTCGTCTTGCGAGATCGTGGGTAGTACAATGCCACCTCAGAGTATGGAGATGTACAAGTATTCGCTTGACACAGGACTCGAACAAGCTACTCTGTGTTTCATGGTAACAGGGATGAGAGGGGAGCAATCAGTCGAGATACGAAATGGCGATAGAAGCCAACCCACGGATGAGTACGGAGCATTCAGATGGCAACGGGTAAGAAAAGGGCGGAAGTTGCCGATCGGGAGATTTAGCTGGATGTGACTTTCAGATTTGTTGATCATCCTGTCAGCTCGAGCCTGGACAAGTCTTTTTGTCGCTGCTATTTTGGAAGAGTTGCTTGAGAAGATTAGTATGGAGCAAAATCCGGGGGCGGTCATTCAAAGATGAGATAATTTTAACCAAGCCAGATCATTGGCCACTCGTCCATCAGGTTCCCCACATGACCTTCCCCCCAGTACTAGTTTACTTGTATGAAGCCATGGAATGCAAGAGGAAAAAGGTAAACAGAAGAAAAAAAAAACAGAAACCTTGAAACTTGATGCATATTATTGGCCACTCCAAATCGCACATTGCATGACATTAGACTACGGGAGATTGAATTGTCTCTTTTGGTGTGACATCTCACATCTCAGCGTAGCCGTAGATTAGCCCCAGTACAGAGTACTACTTTCACTAGCGTTGATGCCCCACTGATTTTCCGTCGATGGCTAAAGGTGCGGTACTTGGGTACCTGAAAACATCCAGGCACAGGGGAAAAATTACCCTTACCCATCGCATTTTATTATGGAGCAGATCTAATGCCGTCATCAATTTTGGAGAGACTACTCCGTAAAACAGCTCACTAAAATATTTTATTTGTCTTAATGGACCCAGAGTTCAACGGTTTAAGACGATGGTCGATCTGATGATGGGTTAAAAAACAGGAAACGAAGGATCACCATCTCCTACACGTACATGTACGCTTTCTTCTTCTTCTTGTACTCCCTATTTAATTGTACGGAGTAGAAAAAAAGAAAGTCCATGGGCTGAATACGGAGTACGGATATAAAGATGGGGCGACAGCTCGGTCCAAAGCCCCATGACGGTCAAGGGTGCAAGCCATTGAGTGTACGTAGCTTAAAATCAAGCCACGATAAATAAACGAAAGCGCCACCGTAGGCCACAGCGTGCGTGCAGTGTGCGACGAGTACGAAATGCAAAACCAGGTTTATTTACGAGCGAGCCCTCTTTTCACGAGGTAAACGCATGCAAAGTTTCACGCTCTAAGAAAAAAAGTACAGGGAGGGACCACGGGTGGTGACAGCTCGGTTTTTCCCCTGAGATACAAGTACTTGTATGTGTACTACGGAGAGTATGGAGTAATATGGCTTGTGCTTGTTTCGCCTAGAGCTTGGAACCCCTGCCCTGTCCCGTTTAATAAGCTACGAGAACGGATACGGCGCGAGGTACTTCGTATTTACAGTACGACAGCCTTTTTTCCTTCCCGTCCTCGCTCTTTTCTCCTTTCCACCCTTCAAGGAACCATTCGTTAATCCTCTCAAACCTTTCGCTCGTTTCGTCGCTCGTTCATCTTTGCCAAGGATCCCATCCGTTTAACCAACTCGCCAAAATCATATCTACACGCTCAAGCTTCGTACGCGTCCAAAAACAAATCACCATGAAGTTCTCCCTCCCCATCGCTCTCCTTGCCGTCGCCGTCTCGGCTCAGGACCCCAACTGCGAGGCCAACTACATTGTTGACACGTGCTTGTCTACCGAGCAGAACAAGGTCAACCTCTGCACGGCCAACGACTGGAACTGCCTCTGCGCCGCCTACCAGGCCATCACCACGTTGGTCTCCATTGTTTGCTCTTCTACGTTTGTTTAGCGAACCCATTGCTAACCATGTCCCTTTGCCCCATCAAATAGCTGCTACAACAACTGCCCTGCGGACCCCCGTAAGTCTTCCGCTGACAACCAGGTCGTCATCTACTGCCAGAACGCTTCCATCTACGCTTCCACCACCGCTGGTACCCCGAGCACCCAGACTGCCGCTGCCCCCACACCCACCGAGGATTCCGAGGAGGTGGAGGAGACCGGAACCGCTACCAGCTCTAGCGGATCGGCCCAGTCGACCGGATCGGCCGGCTCTGGCGCTCCCGCCCGTCTCGGTGCTGGGGGTGTCGTCCTTGCCGTTGCCGGCGCTGTTGCTGCCATGATCTAGATGGGTCCTGGGAGGATCGAGAACTGAAGGAGGGATTTCCCGGCACATCCAGTAGAATGATCCTTTTTTGTGAGCTCAGCTAAAGGAGACACGATGCGAGAGTTTCATGAACAGTCAAATTTATGGGTCGGGCTTGCTGGTGTGTCGTTGTGCAATGTTTATCCAATTCAAAAAGCGAATCTGGCTGTAACTAGCTGTCACTAGCACTTTGCTGTAATGTTAATACGAAATACTCCGTATTGGGCCTTGATTTGCAGTCTTGCTGTTGCATGAAACAGAAATATCATCACTTGGAGCTCCTCTTCATGACGACGGGTCATCCAGTGCACACTCATCGCATTGATCTTTCCTTTTTATTAACGAAGATGCCAAGTAAATCTTTTTAAAGCTCAGGCTATGGCAAAGCAATTTTTTCATTAATTTTTTTTTACCGATTTTCTGAAAGCTTGACCAAACAATCCATGTCCCGGATAATCGGTTTCCTATTTCCTGTTCCCCCGATTCCATATCCATTACCTGTCCACTCCTAACCATTATGACCCTATTGTTTGTTCTTGTTGCCCGTCCCTATTACCTGTCCTATTACCTGTCCTATTACCTGTCCTATTACCTGTCCTATTACCTGTCCTATTACCTGTTGCCTGTCTGTGTTGCCTGATCCCGTTGTCTGTTCATGAATATGTTTCTCAGTTGCCAATAAATGTGACAGATTGCCCGTTTTGGTTCAACCTGTTTGGGGGGAAAGATGGTCTTCGCTAAAGGAAGGCGTATTATTTTCGCCTCATACACCCGTTTTGATCGAAAGAATAATAGTACCAATTGCCTATTCGAACCCCAATCTGGTATTGGGGAAAGGCCGTCTCTTCAAGATGTCTTTACGAGGGGGGTTTCTTGTCACCTCGCGACTCGGCCTGGATCAGAGGAGCCTGATCAACAACCCATTGGACGAGCTCCTTTTGATGCTTGATGACGTCTAGCCCCTCTAGATAGTTCACGGCGGCCTTTCCGTAAGTTACGAGCAATTCGTTCCGTTCCCGGATTCTCTCAACGGCCCTCCAGGACTCGTAGAGGAGGATATTTGCCTCCGCTTGGTGCTGGGCGTGGGCTGAGCGGGGTACGGTGGGATCCATGCGGGCCGGGATCTGGGCGAGGGTCTCGTTCATCCAGGCCATGGTTCTTTCAGCCCTGGCGAGCTCGGCCGATCTCCGAGCCACGGCGTCGCCTCCAAAGTACTCATAAAAGCAAGACCGGTCGGTGGGCTCCTCGGTGCTGGCGAGGCCAGATCGGAACAGCTGGAAGTGGGCGCTGTCGTACGCGGGCTTTTTGGTCCGGACGTGGTTTTCGATGACACGGCACCACCAGGCCTCGTACGCGACGTACTCGGCCCAGATTGCTAGGACGTCCTGCTGGCTCTGGTCGGCGAGGATCTTCACCGGTACATTGAAATGGATTCGGGTAAGTTGGTCGGAAAGAAAGAGTTTATATCCGACTTCCTCGAGATTGATGCGGAGCGCATTGCTCCAAGTCAAAAAGTCGGTGAATCGCTTCGTCTGATACTCAAAGACCGACCAGTGGTATTCGGCGCAGTGCGAGCCATGTAGCCAAGGCCGCATGAGCTGGAGATATTTGCCGGGTTCGGCGCCGATGCTGTGCACCAGCTCCTTTGCAAAGTAAGACCGCCCACCTGCTCGAATGAGCCTTTTATATAGAGCGGTTTCGATAATGGCGTAGTGGTTCTTGAAAAAAACGTCGACTATGGCCATGATGCCGTCAAGGAGTTGGTTTGGTGTAGGATTCTGTTCGGGGTTGGCTTCGCGTCTCATACGCTCCGTGATGCAATGAGTGAGTTGCCTCAGGAATTCTTCGACCTCGGCCGATTCAGCAAAGTGTGGATTATCCATCTTCGCTATCACGACCTTCTTCCTTGACATTTCAAGAGCACTCGTTAGGAATAAAGGGCTCGAACTCGCATGTATGAAAATATCATGATGGCAGGGGAATACTCACTTGATGTTCTTAAGGAGTGAAGAGGTCGGATCTCTCGGTGGTTTTATACCGGAGATGCTTTGGCGATGATGTTAAAAAGAATATATATCTCTACAGGGAAAGGGATTCTTCGATAGCTATGGCTTACACATTGGCGCGGAAGTCCATCTCATCCTGAAACTCGGAAATCAATTGATCTTCGAGAATATGCATCATTTCAGAGTCATCTTTTCTACCCATGGTGAAAGGCTCTCCGAGCAAGCGGTCTTTCAAATACAATGAGGTTCTCGGTGGTGGGATGGGTGGGATGAGCTGGTGGTGGTAGGCCTAGAAGGACAAACACCGAAAGTATTGGTATGTCGTAGAATGGAATGAAACAAACGGAAAGAAGGGGGAAGTATAAGTCAAGTGAGGAAGATAAAGATAGAATAAGAGGGGTCAGTGTTGGTCCTTTGAGGCGGAGGAGAAAGAAATGGGAGAGAGAGCTGGCGATGATTTTCTGCGAGTCAAGGGGCGGGGGAGGATATGTATTGCGAGGCTGCTTCTCTCTCTGGTAACGTATCAACCCTGGCCCCCGTCTGGTGACTACTTTCTCCACGGGAGAATCCAAATACAAATTGTTCTAGGTTGCACGGCATACTGCTCCGCTTCGCAGTGCCCGGAACACAGTTTACGTGGCCAGGTCAACAGTCACAAGGGCATAACACAAACGGCGAAGGTGGAGGGGAGGAGACAAAAGACCAGGGTGAGGCGGCATACAATCAATAGTTTCCTTCCAGAGCAGGCAAATTGCGGGATGCTTCCCCTCAGCTTCAAACGGAGCTGCCACGATCTATAGACAGACGATGATGGTTGACCCTGGTAAACCACCGTTCCCGGATGTGTGCCTGTTCATGTTCACCTGTTCACAGTATCCGTCAAACAGTAAGAGTGTGGCTAGTTGTATCTATTTTCGTTAGATTATCGGAAGAAAGGAGAGGGGGGGCGAGAAAGGTCGGATGTCGAACGGAATCAGTGTATAGATGAGGCTTCATTGGGCGGAAACTCTCTGGTTGGGGGGCAATAGTATCATGCTGTACAACCACATTTGCATTAGCCTCGTTATCTCTCCTCCTCTTTTCTTTCTCTTCCCAGCCCTTTACGGCTGCTTTAAAATTAGGAATCGAGGGGGAAGGGAATGTAATTTATTTTCCTTTGTCCTCTGGTGTAAAACCTGTCAGACCGTTTGCACCCCCTGCCCCTGGCTTTTCGTAGCTTGGTCCTGCGACCACTTCCGGCCAATAGTTCAAGACATCCCCTCTCTCTTCGTTTGAGGGACATGTTGATGTGGTCGGCGAACCCTTGCACCAATCTTAATGGTAGTGACACGGATGCCAAAGTTCCTCCGATGGGTGCCTGATTGAAATCCAGGAGGCAGCCCAATGTTGGACAAAGAGTCACAAGAGGGAGGGGAAGGTGAGGGCAGAGAGGGCAACGGGAGAAGAGGGGGAAATGAGAGCAGAGGTCAGATATAACTGCGCTGGGGGTGCGATGGCTTGAAGTTAGGACTTCCACTGAATGGACATGTTCCAGTGGACAGTGGACGATAGGGCCAGAGTCGGCCAAGATTCATAGAAACAAAGCCATCACTGACCCTGGAGCATATGAGATGGGTGAACGGGCGAAATCTCTGTTCAGGATGTCAATTGAAGAAGTTCAGAAGGTCAGCTATCTATGTAAAGACAGCTTAGCAAAAGGAACCAGAGAATATTCCTACAGGATAGTCATGTGTCAAGTATCAAGTAACAGATAGGATCGAGAAAGGGAGGCAGGAAGCCAATACATATCAAAGACAAAAACTATTCGAATCTTTGTTGTGGACAAGGGTGTGAGAGCTAAACTCCCTAACTGTCTTCCCTGATCAAGATGCAGATGCAGCCAAGTGTACCAGGTAGTCTCCATATCAGCGCACTGCCTCAAGTCCCTAGACCCTGAAATAAAAAACGTGATCAGATACAATTTACCTTTTTTCCCACTCGTTAGTCCGTTGCAAACTTGCACCAATTTCCGTAGGCCTTGCAAAGCCATTTCCGCTTTTTTCCCGGGTATGAAATAAACAAAAGGAAAGAAAAAGGAAAGAGAAGAGGAAACAAGAAAGTCATAAAGAGGGAGGGCGAAGCCTCGACGACGACATCGTCACAAGCAGAACACACAAGATCAAAGTGTCATCCAGCCGTGATAGTGATGTGCCTTTACGTGGCCGATATATAAATCAGGCCTGGGTTGGTTTATCCGAGCCATACTCCTCATAAACCGGTGGTGCATCTTGGTATTCAACGAGTCCTGCCGCCTCCTCCTTACTGACAGCTTCTTTGGTTGAGGCTTTGAGATTTTTGGCCTGGCGCCAGAGGCGGTACTGCTCAGCACGATCGATCGAGATATTTAAGAGGTACTGGTAACCTCGCACGAGGATAGAGGCAACCAAGACGGAGAAACTGCAAAACAGAGCACAAGTGTTAGTCGCTTTTTCAAGGCCAGAAACAACAACAAAACTAGGATTATGCCCCAAGGAAGAGGTTCGGAAATGATGGCAACATACATGCTAATAAAGATGCCTGCGAAAATTCCAGCAAAGATGGGCAAGACGATGCTTATGAGGATGCTTCGCATTAGCAGTCTCCAGCTGTGGTGCCGGCCATGATCAGGCGCATTGTGGGGGTTGATGAACTGCACGTGGCTGGAATGACCGCCATGGGGCCGGTGAGGGTTGAAGCGATGCGGCATGCCGGCATGGACGTCATTACCGACCTTCTTCGCACCTTGCCCGCACGACTTCCATCCCTTCATACCGCCCTTGACACGGCCCACGGTCTTCAAAACGGCCGCCCTCCAACGACAGATCCAGTCTTGGCAGTCCGGCTCAGACTCCTCATGGCGGGCTTCAGTAAGTTGAACATTGACCATGGCTAGTTGGCTTGCATTCTTGATGAGTTGCACGCTGACAACAGGAACGCTAGAGACGGGCCGGCGCATCGCCTCGGTGATTCGGAGCTCAACATGGACAAGTTCTAGGCGCTGATCGGGGTCTTCGCGAGCGCGTGTGAAGGCGCTGAGGCTGAAACCGAGCGGGAGTGGTACCAGGTCGGAAGCTTCGGCGTCGTTGCTTGCTTGCACAGACAAGGGAGCGGAGAGGGCGCTGTCAAACGGGTTGGGGTGAGGGTAGAGTTCGAATCCATTTGCGAGGAGGCGATCATGGCTGTTGTCGTCAGACGGTTCGATGGTGAAGGCGAAGCGCAGGAGGGGAGTCTCGTTGTCGGCTGAATGGAGCCGAGGACAGTCGGGACACTCGATTTCGATCGTCTCTTCACGTAATGCACTGGCAATCTCGGCAGGTAATTCGACGGGTTTTTCCTCGATAGGCAGGGCCTTGACGATTTCCGTGTCGGCGGGAGCGATCCATGGCACAAGGACTAGAGCCTGCGCACTCTGGAGAAGGGCCAGGATGCTGGCACCGATGGCAGCTTGACGCATCATGTACACAGGCCCGCGGGATCAATCGGGGATCGGGGTTTGGAATACGTCGGAACTAGGTGTGAAGAAGAGCGACTTAGTCCAGGTGAGGACGAGTCAACGATAGGTTGGCAATGCTCTAAGGAGAGGTTGGGCGATGGTGGGGGATGGGGGGGAATGGGGGAACGAAGGGGGTTTATCACCACAGGTTGGGTATTGATGGATATTGTGCAGAGTGTGAGAAGAGGTCCAGCCAGAAGAAATGGTTATGGATGGAAGTGAATAGAAATCTGTCGAGGATGGCAGATGGGGAGGGTGAGGAAGTACTCCGTACTTCTGATTCATTCGAAGACAGCATCATCACACCACCACCAAATAAGCTCCGGGTCGCACGGAGTGGAAAGTGCAAACAAAGACTTGGTGGCGGGTGGCTTCATGACTTTGGTGTCTAAGGCCAACGCCCTTGCGAGGGTACTAAGCTGAGAGGCGGAAGCCTTGTACACTATCCTCCTTCATCATTCCATCTGCATGTACCAAACCCTGCTATTCCCAGTCATAAGTTACATTGGCTTACTCAGACATAAGCCAAAGCGGTACCTCAATTAGAGGGCTAGAGGTTGTACACAGTCTTTACAATACTGTATCGTATTCACCATGTAGGTATATATGTAGGTACCCACAGTCTTTTGAGGCCTTCGTTGAAGCCTCCCAGTAGCTTTGTAAATAGGCCACGCGATCGCCCAGGTCTTGGCTTAAGCTCTCGATACGGAGTAGCCACCGGATACAGTACGGGATCTTAGTTACCAACACTGTATTCAATATCCGACTCTTCCGGTTTTGGAACCTGACGCTTCCTTGTTTGAAGCAAACGAAACTGGTACAAGTAGTTTTTAATAACACTCCGTAGACTTGCCATGATTGACGATTTGGCCCTCGAGAAATATGGCTAATCAACATTGAAGCCATGGTGATGTGCAAATATTAAGCTTACCACCACCCTTTTTTTCCCAGTCTTTTTGGTTCAGCCCAGTGGTGATGTCCTTGCTTTCCTTTCTGAACCCCCCGAGCGCTCACTCTTGCATGCAATGCTGCATGTTCTGTTGGCGATCTGCAACCCAGTTGCCAGAAGCTTGCCAGGCCCCAAGCCGTTGGCGCATCCGGGGCAGCCGGTATCAAAATTGAAAAGAGGCCTATGCAGGGAACATGACATCTCTGGCCAATCGCCAACCGGCAGCCATACCAGGCCACCCTTTCTTGACGGATACTGTCCGAGTGTCACATTTGCTGGCGCTGCTGCGACCCAATATTGATATCAGTATTAGAAACATGCTGAACAAATACTTGTAAACTAGGAACACGTAGATATGCAAGAGATAAACAAACTTTGGAGTACTCCGTAGTCAGCCTAGACCCGGAGGAAAATGTTCTGGTATCGTTTTGGGCACCTTCGCAACTTGACAACCTATGTGCATATCATGTAGTCTCTGTATCACCATAATTTATGCTTTCTGAACAACCGACTTAAGCGGGATTTGCACAATTTTCCATACTGGGACTATCAGTAGCCAACCATAAGACGAAATCACAGTCTTCATGTCCATCTCCCTTCCAAAGCCTGGCTGGTTGTGCGGTGAATAGGCAATGCAATCAACCCGGTAATTTCATAGTTCAGGTGGCCGCAACGTGCACTTGCAGCAGAACAAAGAAACTACCCCCGACCAGTCCTGTAGAGATATGATATACAGCATATCATCTACACCCAGTCCTCTAAGCATCAGTCTGGCTGGCGCCCGCCTCGTCTGTACTAGTGCCAGTAGCTCCAGCTTCAGTTCCCGTTCCAGTCTCGTCAGTCTTTACTTCGGTGCTAAAGGTAGTTTGCTGTTATCCCTTTGTAAGCGTCCATTCGCCAGCTAGTCATTGTTGATTCTTACCTGCGAAGTCGCTGTTCCACTGATAACATCGCCGCTGGCAGATGACTCGGGTGTCTCTTCATCATCGCAATCGTCTCCGCCTGAGGGATTAGCACTAGGAGAGGACGTGGCAGTAGGAACACCAGTTTCCTGTCCTGTGGCGGTAGGAGAGTCTGTGACAGTATCATCCTCCTGACGGGCCTTGACACGAATAAACCTCCCTTCCCCATCGGAGGGTGTAGCTGGGGTACCAGTGGGCGCTTCAGCCTCTGTTCCAGTACCAGTAGGAGCCTCAGTATCTGTGCCAACAGGAACACCGGTCCCAGTTCCAGCAGGAGCTCCTGTATCCGTGCCAGTGGGAGCATCGGTGCCCGTTCCAGCTCCTGTAGGGGCTCCTGTATCTGTGCCAGTGGGAGTATCGGTTTCAGTGCCTGCTCCAGTTGAGGATCCTGTATCTGTGCCAGCGGGAGCCTCGGTGCCCGTTCCAGTTCCAGCAGGAGCTCCTGTATCCGT